>JAOTON010001810.1:10000-82460 GCA_034440635.1 Lepas anatifera | reverse complement strand
ACCCCAATACACCGTGGTGTAACATTTCCAACGAACCAACCCATATTAATCAGAAGCATGAAGAGAAATCAAAGTCTCAGATCCCAATCCAGAATTCAGCCCCCTCGCAGTTCAAAATTATCTTATGATGATGATATGGATGTAACGCCTGTGCCAGTTAGATTTTCGGAACCCGCGCTATCTGACACTCAATTCAATTCTAGTTCTGGCCAAGCAAAACCCTGATGTACCCTCTGAAGATGAGGATGATATTCCCGCTTTCAAGGTTGGCGAAACGAATGCATAACCCTGCCTCAGACGAGGAGGATGATATTCCCTTTGGCGAAATTAGCCAAACAGATTCGAGAAGAGAGAGAAAGAGAGCCAAAACGTAGTTTAGAATCTCCAATACCGGATGCAAAAGAGTTTGTGAAACCATTGGATTCGGATCTCAATCCAGATGCAACTGCATATGTGCCGGTCAAGCGGAGACCGCGACATAGAATCAGAAGATTCTGAAGATGATTATCCCCAAATAAGGTCATCGCTGCAGATGACTCGTCTGATTCAGAGATATCAGACATTGAGAGTACAAATGTAGATATTTTAGATATAGATACTGTACAGTGTAGAAATGCCGCTAAGGATAGTGTAAATACACGCAGCAAACGTGATGTAACTGAGGTAACGTCAGGTTCCTCTCTGAATACTGAACAGAAGATGGAACTGTTCAAAATGTTTAGCATGAACATGGCAAATATCAGCCAAAAGATGGAAAATATGGCTGCCATGTTGTTGAAGTAGTATGTAATGATGTTATTAATCGGATTCTTCACTTGAGAGTGAAATGAGTACTTTGACATGACGGGATCATCAGATACTGGATGAAACGGATTCATTAATTGGATAATGGTGATTTGACAAGATGTCAAATGTGATCAGATGATGCTGCAAATGGTTAGAAGACCATGATTAGGTTATGTTCTAGCTTAAGTTACAATAAGTTTCAAGTGTTTAAATGTGTGTTTTCTGTGTGTTACAGGATGAGAATTCAACAGTTACTAATATGTCTCCTCCTACTAACTGCCCTCCAAACAACCCTGTCGAACGTATTATTTGTACCCAAAGGTCAGATGTATGCCTCTTATGATCACTGGACTATTCATGTACCAGTCCACACGGCAAACTTAAAGGATGCGTTAAAATTCATGAGCCAGCAAGTCGAGCAGTTTGATATGAAATTTCACATGAAAATTGCAACGTACAAACATGAGCTTGAAAGCAACCGCGTGAATCTCTTGATCAATCGCCTGAACAAAGAGAAGTCCTATCTTAATGGTGAAATCCAAAGGACGCGCGAACTCTTCAATCTGTTGGATAACCCTACCAAGCCTCGAACGAAAAGGATCTCTGCTCCCATTCGTTGGTGACATAATGTCTAGTCTGTTTGGAACCGCCACCAATACGGATGTCAAAGACATCCTGAAACATGTTCAATATCTGGAGGCAAATCAGAAAAGCTTGATTCACGTCATCGATGAAAACGTTAGTATTTTGAATGAGACCACTCTAGAGGTTAGAACAAATCGTAGAGCTTTGAATAAGCTTATGAACTACACCAAGACGCTTGATGAAAAATTAAGATACCTTACCCGTGTACTTTCAAATGCCATGATGGCATACACGGAAATTTCAGACGAAATGGAAGACATATTTCATGATCTGTTAGTATCTCTCCAGAATCTTAAAAGTTACCTATCTGACTTGGAACTCCACTCTAGTCTTGCAGAACATGGTATTCTGTCAAGGTCGTTTCTAAAACCTGTTCAGTTTCAGAAAACGCTAGAGAACATTCGTCACATCCTCCCAAATTCAGTTGCTTTACCGTTTCAGCCCGAAGAGATCGAAAAATATTATTTGGTCAGTCATACATCAGTTTCAGGAATGAGTTTGGATTCTATGTCAATATTTTCATCCCTCTGGTAAATGTTCGCGACAGATTTCAAATCTATGAGATTCTGAACCTTCCATCACCAAAAGTTGTAAGTGGAAAGAACTATCTTGCAAAGTTCACAACCGAAGACTTCTCGTATATTGCTCTCTCAGATGACAACCTGAAGTATATGATTTTGGAAAAGAACTCTGTGGATGTCTTCATCAAAAGCACCCTACCGTTCTACCCAGTGCAAAAGCCGCTTGAAATCGTTCAGGAATCAGACAAGTGTCTTCCGTTCTTGCTCACCAAAAATAAGGAGAAAATTCAAAGATATTGTGATAAAGAAATATCAAGTAAGGAAACCATCAGGCCTAAAGCTCAGTATGTTGGAAATGGAGAATGGTTGATTATAATATCCGAGCCTCTTGAAGTTATCACGAGATGTAAAAATGGAACAGAGACAAGGATGTTCACTGAAACCATAAATCACTTGCAGTTAGAACTCGGTTGTTCAGCTCAAACGAAATTCTTCACGCTCCCTACCTTTCGACGCTTCGACTCAGAGATCTCTTTTTCCGGTGCATTCAGTTACATAGCTGACGCCCATGATGTGTGGCATAGCATTCTCAGTGACTTGGAGAACAATACTGAAGCTCTATCTCCCGCTATTGAATCGCTTCCTGTCGTACCCGATAATACGTATCGGTTAAGTCAGCTCCGTACTCAGCTAAGGCGCCTGAAATCCAGCCGTCCAGCGTCCATTTAAAACCCATCGCTGGCACTACAATAGGCATTGTGTTAGTCATAGTAGCCTCAGCATCCGCCGTGGTGATCATAAAACGCAGACGTAGGTCAACATGTCCGAATCGCTCCCAATCCTCCCCGATACCAGCACCGAGCTCAGCAGCATCAACATCAACGCCAGCGGAAATGCAGTCAGCAGCAATCCCACTGACATGTCTTCAGGTGGAATAAAAGCTCAGACTCAACTATGAGCATCAAGCAGTCAGTCAACAGTCAGCCAACAGGCAACATGAACACCACTCCAGCTATCCCAGCCATTCAGTTTGCCGTGGACCATTACCACGACAACGATGGACAAGTTCACTTATTAGTGAAGTGGGCAGGACATCCCATGACCTGCGCCAGTTGGATCCTTGAAGATTACGTACCCGTCCGCATCTCGAAGCAATACTAGAAGTCAGCAAACGAAGTCGTGCCCCAAAGGATACGACCTGGCTGTTGGGGACTAACCAACACCAGTGTCCAAACAACCAACAACAGCACCGCTGCTCAAAACCACACCGCTGCCGAAAGGGTCACCGCTGACGAAACCCACACCGCTGCCGAAACAACCACCAACGCTGCTGCCGATGCCAACGTTACTGCTCCTGACGCTGCCCCTGAAGCAGTGTACTACATCAATCAGAACTTCCCAGTAGACAGCTTTGATTCAACAATGGCAGTTGCCGGATCAGATGTGGACTTTGATGTGTAGATTATGAAAAGTGTTGAATAAGAATGTTTTACGTAATCAACTAGTTATGCTATGTTATAGTGTGCAGATGTGTAACTCACTCATGTAACCGTATTGCTTAAATGTTTAAATGTAAAATATATCATGCTTCAAATATTGAGATGCCTGTAAACAGAATCAGATCTGGTGAACGAAAATTTTAGAAGACAAACCAAAATTTCATTCAAAGGACCTCGCGCTGTGATGTAACGAAAATTTATTAACTACTTCACTTTAATTGCTAAATGACGCGATAATTAATGGTCCTCTAGTATGTATATTCATTTCTCGTCCCCCTCCCATTATAAGTGCAGTCACACTCAGACAAAGAGCTCTGCCAGTTATTGCGCAGTAGCCTGTCGGTTCATGACCACGGGTCCATCGTACGATGCACCCCAGCCAACGCCCTATGACGTATCGAACGCTCATTGGCTCACGAGATCTGACGCTGGTGTCACGCCACTGTCTGGCCTTGGATTTGCATCAGCATTTCATCAGCCTCCAGACCAGTGCATCGAACCATACTCTGTCGCCTATGACGTATTGTATTGTGATTGGTCGGCGTATGTAACCAAGCCTGCCGACTCGGCGTATATAAGGAGCGCTGAGCTAGCGTCCCTCAGAGTGTAGCAACCGCAGCACGTGCAGTGCAGTGCCAGCCATTCAGATAGAGGCAGTGCTATGTAGAGTACTACAGACCAGTGTGTGTGTGTGCAAGGACAGTCACAGATCAGCAGAAGTGAGTACAGACTGATGAGCTCAGCTCATAGTGATGCAGACGCCCACAGTGCCGCAGAAGATAGCATGTCAGTAGAGTGATGAAGGACTTGTAAGGTCAAGAAAAGACAAGAGAGTGTTGGAACTTTGGCTAAGTTGCATCACCTGTTCACAACGCCAGGTGCAAATAAATCGACAATTAAGGAAACAACGTTTCTTCGTCGAAATACGATTAGAGGTCCTACCAACTTGAAAACCATCATTCACAGCCATACCTAAGAGCACTTCTAGGTAACACGCTTCCCCTCCGCATACAACCGTTGCTGCCACTTCACCCGCATGTGTGTTCTCGTCACCGCATACTTTCTCGCTACCTTTTCGTGAAGGTCCGGGAATTTAACCAGCACATCAGAAGTCAAACGGCGAATGAATCCTGGTTTCCTATCGATGTCGCTTGGTCCATGCATAGCACAAATTAAAACCTCTAGCTCCCCAACTTGCCTAAGCCACTTTTCACTTGGTATTGTGAGACCACCCCGATTGAGACGTTGCAACCACTCCAGTTTCCCAATTTCATCTACTACAGGCACGGTCGACGATATGTATCAAAGAGAGCTGTCCACAGATTTGCATTTTGCAGCAACAAAGCCCGCCACGTAGGCCGGTGCCTGCTTACAAAGTTTTTGGTTCGCGTCTCCCTGCTGACGGAGCAGCTCGTTCTGCGGCGTCGTCCTGGTCATCCTCGTCCAGCCAGTCCTGCTCCGGGTTGTCCGGTACCGGTGGAGCGGGGCACGGCTGCACCCTCTCCATCTGATCACACAGCAGCGATGTCATCAAGCTCTTCAGTAATGACTGTCGGGGGGGTGTCCAGTTGCAGGGTAGCCGCACTCAGGTATGTTGATTCTTCTTCTTCTTCTTCCAGCGAGACTGGGGCTCCATCAGCATGTGGTCTAGCATGAGAACACGAGTCTTGGCCTCCACCGCCGTTGGGTGGGTGCTGCCTGCCCCCAAGCCCCTGACCTGAGAGAAGAAGTTCGTTACCATGTCCTGATTCACCCGGACGTCAGAAAGTACTTGACACCGTAGATGTTCTTGAGCATGCTGTGGAGACCTCGCAGGGCTGTTAAGGACATGATGAACCTGTTCTGGAATGGTACCTGCTCTGGCATCCGACTCGGGAGTCCCGAATCAGCCGCATGAGCTCGAGCAGAGAAGTATACTGAGCATTGATGGTGTGCTCCAAGATGCTGACCGATGAGCCTTGCCGTCCAGGAAGCACTGAAAGTTGCAGGTGTCGAACATCTCATCGCAGGTGATGATGAACTGAGCCTGCTTGACGAAGCGCTGACCGAATAGGTGGAGTAGACACTTTCCCACGCGCTTGCTGAGCATCTGGGTCTCTGGACGTACTCGCTGTCGCTCCTGGCCAGTCACCTGACGGATATTTTTTGGTATAAACTTCATCTGACAATCAGCAACTGATGGGCGATTGTGAAAACCAACAGTTTTATTGGATATTTTGCTATATCGAGCAAATAGCTGACACTTAGCCAAATATTCACAATCTAGTCATTTTTAATGATTGTTCAACTTAACAAATATTAGGAGATGAAACATGTTCAGCTCTCACACATTTATAGAGATGTTTTAAATCTATTTTCACCTATCAGGGAAATGTTCATAATGCCTTTTTATTCAAAAGAGGACCACTAAAATTATTGTTATGTTCCCGTTGCCAGAGAAAAATATATTTATAAATTTATTCGAATGAGTGACCTGAGATTCATTTGATAGCAATGCAATCCATTTTGCCTCTGCAAATACAATTGTTCGCAGTATATTCATAAAAACGGTACAAACCAAATGGAAAGGTGCACTCCCGAGCACTGAATCATTTGAAATCCTATACAAATCATTTAAATTTCACGTCCAGCACATATAAAAAGACCGCAAGTAAAAATTTGATGCACAAAACTGATGGCCCATACCTTTATATGCTTCAACTGAAGGGCGTGGCAAAGCAGAAGCTCGGCATTGTCCTTTGTCAAAAGCTGCTGGGGGAGGCCCTTGTCTACTACCGGTGCTTCTGGACCCGGTAGCCTCCGACCCTGGTCCAAGATGTGGTTCCTCAGCAGCTTCAGGAAGTGAGGGACCATCCACAGATCTTAAGCCACTGGCAGCACCTGAAAAATTCATACAAGCATGAGGAAAGGACAGGCCAAAAATATGGAATGGAAGACTTCAATTCCCAGGACTTAAATGTGAGCACAAGCTTGGCTTAGGGCCAAAATGTTTTATAAGAATGCTATCCATCACATTACTGTATTTCAAGTTATTAAACAAAAGTGACAGCAGCAAAGGAAGCAACATAATCATTGTTTGCTACAATATACCATGAATATACCAGGGTACAAAGTATGGTACTTTTGACAAGGACTAGTCAATGTGAGTGCCCCTGGAGACAGGAACAAGTGGTGCAAATTTTATTAACCTGGTGCAAATTTGAGACTGGTGCAAGGGAGGTAATGCTGAAAACCAAACAAATAATGGAAACATGGTTATAAAGACACAAAATTGCATCATGTGGGTGGGGACCTGTCTGCAAAGTATGGCAGCCGGCCAGACGAGCTGCACCAGCCATCTGAAATTCTTGCACCGACAGCCACCAAAAATTCACACTAATCTGTCATATTACCAGGGAAAAACGCTCTCATTCCTACCCACACAATGCAATGCTGTCTCTCTTATTAGTGAGATAGTTACGGACTTTTTCAAGGCCCCCTCCTCAGTCTTTATAACCATTCAGTCAATATTTGTTTGGTTTTCAGTGTCACCTTCCTTGCACCAGTCTCACAAATTCACACGAGGTTGATTGAATTCGCATCACTTGATCCTGTCTCCAAGTACATTCGCACCAACGAGATCTCGAAGAAAATGCCATACTTTGCACACTAGGGTAGGGATGGGTGCTTTCTCCCTGGTATACTGCAGATTGGTGTGAATTTAGGTGGCTGGCTGTGCAAATTTGTGCCAGAGTTTTAGATAGCTGGTGCGACTCTTCTGACCAGCTGCCATACTTTCCACAATGGTAAATATATATAAAACATCATGTTTGCTACAAAGCAATGAAAAGGAAAACAGAGAAAATGGCAATTATTAATAAGCGGCCTCCCCACACACCAAAATGGATATGTGCACCGGTTGGAAACAAAAGTTTCTTCTGGAAATCAAGTTTATGCCTCCAGATATATGCAGGATCTGCACTGCCCCAAATGCCTCAAGAAACCAGCCACATTCTCCAGACAGAACATCACTGAGGATAGAAAATAGAGTTGTTGTTACCCACATCATACATCTCCAACATAGAGAAAGGATAAGACTTCTAAATTTACCCTATCTAGCATACAGGAGAAAAAGAGATGAGCTTGCCATAGTACCTAAACATGTATACATCAAGGCATGTTAAGGTCTAATTTGAGCTATCTGAATGCTCTGTTTAATCTTTAATTTAAAAGGTTCAAGGGCCACATAGGTTGCCAAAACCCCAAAAATGTCTTGCTTATCTTTTAAGAATGACAAATATTAAAGAACATCTATCTTTAAAAGTAAGCATACTCACAGAATTCACTTACAGTTGGTACAGAAATATTAAATCCGTCACCAACCTTAGCACAATATCATAGTTTCTCCAGAACCTACATGTATGATCGCACACCAACATCCCACAATCTCCTTCCCTTATGCTTTCTGACTAAAAACAACGTTTTATGGCACTTGCTCAGAGTACTGTTGTAACTAACTATGGTGTGTCTATTGGTTTGCTAACTATGATGGCACGGCGGATGGGCCGATGGGCTTTATTTTTCTGAAGCCATTCACATACATTCGGTGGTTCAAAGAAAAAAAAACAGGCACAAAACAGAAGATTTCTTCTGCATCACCTCTGCAAAATACTATTTGTACTATTACCTGTGGAAGATAACATGAATACAAGAACGACAACTCTCACTAAAATCTTCGAAATCCCCTATATAACTATGCTTTCGTTTCCTTTGCTTCAATGCACACGTCTCTTTTCGTTCATATATGTCCCACTGGCTCCTCGGGTCTTCAATTGTTTTCTGCAAAATTCCCAGGATGACAAAACTTTTGCGTCAGAAAGGTCACGTGACCCCCCTTTGAGATGGCTATACCTTCTGATTAGTCAATTGTGATTTCTTAAAATTCCTATATTTCTGTTATAATGTTATTTTATGCTGTAGCTTTTCTTTAAATAATTTTTTCTTTAACAGTTCAAAACTTTTAAGTCACTGCTTAGGAAAAATACGACCATTTTTAGAGAAATTGATAGCCCTAGCCGTGTGTACGTCATACACATCGATATGCAGTGTATCGATAAAGTCGTCTAGAAATGTTGACTTTGACATCAATTTGAAGGCATTTGCAGGCCGAATTCGCAAAGATGAGGAAATGACTTCCGATACAACTTTTTGTGACCTTTTGATCAAGCCAATAAAATTTTTTCGCGCATCTCCCTTTAAGCGAGGTTTTTGCTAGCCTGGCTCGCTCAGTGGGCTCGGTCAGGCGCACCAAAACGCGCCCTAGCCAGCTTCGGTGCGGTCTCGGGCAGTGCTCGTTACGTGGGGTCCCAGCAGGTGACGGAAGTAGTGTGGTCTCCGACAAACGTAAATAAGCCCTGTAGCTAGACTCACTCCAGTGTACTGAGCTTACTGTTCCAGTGGTGGATCTAGCCGGTAAGTTGGGGGGCGAACCAAAGTCAAAAAGCAAAAAAAAAAAGAAAAAATGTCAGGTGGCGAAATATTTTGCCACAGTTTAAAGGGAATGTGGCACCCTGGTCGAATCCCTGAATTTATTTTAATTAGGGGTATTTTTTTGCCTGAAATCATGAAAATATGCATGATTTTTCTGAAAAATTTACGATAAGCTCAATATTTTGATCTTTAAAATGCTCCTCCATGGTAAGAAATAAACCTCTGCCTGTGCATGACGTCATAATCTCGCAACCACTACCATATTCAATGTGCTTCAATAGGCTACTACTCACGGTGACGTCAGCATGTCGTCACGGCAACAGCTGACAACTGCGGCAGGCTCCCTTGGGTATATTTTGGGTACAGTTCAGGTAGGTTGTTATTTTTTTCTCATCGGAAATTTTGAGTTCCAAGACAAATGATATATTGAGTAACGGGTTGTCCGGGCATTCGTTAGAACTTGGCTATCTCAGGTAAAATCATGTTGTAAAAGGTGCCACATTCCCCTTAACAAGACGGTAGGTTTTGGGTGTGACCTAAAATACAAAAGCAAAAAAAAACACGTCACGGGTAAAAAAAGTGGCCACAGGTAGCTTGTTTTTGCTAAGGGCCCAGTATTTACACTGAAGTTGACTTTTCTGTTTGAAGTTGAGAGTTGAAACGCCAAAACCTTGCTAATAAACTAAAAAGGAATCGGTGCAAGAAGGAGGTCGTCAGCTTTGGGGGGAGGGAAACCAGTTTTTCCCCGGGTTTTCCGTTTGCAGAATGCCTTTCCCCCTGGATCCGCCACTGTACGGTCCACAATGTCAGTCACTAGCGGGCGTGCCCGACGGCTGCTGCGCTGCCCGGAGACCGGCCGGCCCAGCCAGTGACGGGGAGGGGAGATTGAAGTGTCAGCACAGTTTGGGATTACAACATGTTTGCGGTCTTAGGGCGCCTCAACTGTCAGGAGAGTCAGAAAAAATGGTACGAACGAGAGCCCCAAGTTTTCCTGCTTGCTTTCCTGCTCCATCCACTGGTGGCAGCCAAAGAAATCATGTCGCTATGTAACTTGAAACATTGTCAAAGTCAATAACGTCGTCGCGTATTTTTCGGAGGAGGAAGGGACCCCCTTTTCGACATGTTTATGCAACAAAAGGGCAGGTTATTGGTTTTGGTGATTGCACAGCGCTGAGATCAGATTTAAATTATAAAGCTGACTTTCGGTTCGTCCAGATTGCCTTTCTTACATATTTGGTTCTAACACGTATTTTTTACAACTGGTCATACGCTGAAGGCGGAAGGCCGATCATTCCCCAAAACAGTGGGGTCTGGTCCCTGCCCCTTCCGATGGCGAATTCACTGACTAAAAAGAATTAAAGAAACGGGCTGTATAAGCAGTCAGTATTAAGGTGAAGTGTCGAATGAAGTTGCCTCCTCGACCTATCTCGTCATTCCTTGCCGTGGATGACGTCAAAGAAAAATGCATCCCATCGCAGCTTCACTTTTCCTCACTTTCCATTAAGCTTCCTCGCACAACGCACGCCCTCAGTTTCCCGTTCTCTTAGCAAGAGAACAGATCCCAGGGTCGGCCACAATTAGCAAACAGTAATAAAAATACAGTAATATTTTTTGTCACCACGAGTACTGTCTTGAAAGTAGCCAAACAGTTTGAAGCATGCGTACTGTCTTGAAAGTAGCCAAACAGTTTGAAGCATGCCAGCAGGTAGCAAACTGACATATTGAACCGCACAGACAAAATCCGTAAAAATAAACATAAATATTTGTCAATGCAGCAAAACGAGAATGACAGAAAATTCGAGGCACAGTTTTCGTTTTCCTGTTTGCCTGACGGCAGCTATTAGAAAACAGCAACTCGTACAATAGACGAAAACTATAAGTAGGTAGGCCGATGCGGATAGATAAGCTTACGACCCTATCTGATTTCTGTCCACTTCTTACGCTTTTGCTTTCTTTGCAAAGAAAGTCTAACAATTGTTGTGCATATTGTCACATGTTATGTTATACATCCTTTTTATTCCATTCAGACTGAGCCGCCCCCTCCCAATAGGTACTTCCCTCCCATTAGGTACTTGAAAATAAAACTGTGCGTGCCACAGTGATCAGATCATGCACCAACGCAACTGTGAGGGGAGGGTCCTCTCTCCCCAGCCGTGCCGCCCTTCCCGGCAAGTCTCACTACGCCGTCAGAGCGGCTGACCGCCCTTCCCGGCAAGTCTCACTACGCCGTCAGAGTGGCTGACAGCCCTTCCCGGCAAGTCTCACTACGCCGTCAGGGTGGCCGACAGCCCTTCCCGGCAAGTCTCACTACGCCGTCAGAGCGGCTGACAGCCCTTCCCGGCAAGTCTCACTACGCCGTCAGAGTGGCTGACAGCCCTTCCCGGCAAGTCTCACTACGCCGTCAGAGTGGCTGACAGCCCTTCCCGGCAAGTCTCACTACGCCGTCAGGGTGGCTGACCGCCCTTCCCGGCAAGTCTCACTACGCCGTCAGAGTGGCTGACAGCTCTTCCCGGCAAGTCTCACTACGCCGTCAGGGTGGCTGACAGCCCTTCCCGGCAAGTCTCACTACGCCGTCAGAGTGGCTGACAGCCCTTCCCGGCAAGTCTCACTACGCCGTCAGAGCGGCTGACAGCCCTTCCCGGCAAGTCTCACTACGCCGTCAGAGTGGCTGACAGCCCTTCCCGGCAAGTCTCACTACGCCGTCAGAGTGGCTGACAGCCCTTCCCGGCAAGTCTCACTACGCCGTCAGGGTGGCTGACAGCCCTTCCCGGCAAGTCTCACTACGCCGTCAGGGTGGCTGACAGCCCTTCCCGGCAAGTCTCACTACGCCGTCAGGGTGGCTGACAGCCCTTCCCGGCAAGTCTCACTACGCCGTCAGGGTGGCTGACAGCCCTTCCCGGCAAGTCTCACTACGCCGTCAGGGTGGCTGACAGCCCTTCCCGGCAAGTCTCACTACGCCGTCAGGGTGGCTGACAGCCCTTCCCGGCAAGTCTCACTACGCCGTCAGGGTGGCTGACAGCCCTTCCCGGCAAGTCTCACTACGCCGTCAGAGTGGCTGACAGCCCTTCCCGGCAAGTCTCACTACGCCGTCAGAGTGGCTGACAGCCCTTCCCGGCAAGTCTCACTACGCCGTCAGGGTGGCTGACAGCCCTTCCCGGCAAGTCTCACTACGCCGTCAGGGTGGCTGACAGCCCTTCCCGGCAAGTCTCACTACGCCGTCAGAGTGGCTGACAGCCCTTCCCGGCAAGTCTCACTACGCCGTCAGAGCGGCTGACAGCCCTTCCCGGCAAGTCTCACTACGCCGTCAGAGTGGCTGACAGCCCTTCCCGGCAAGTCTCACTACGCCGTCAGGGTGGCTGACAGCCCTTCCCGGCAAGTCTCACTACGCCGTCAGAGCGGCTGACAGCCCTTCCCGGCAAGTCTCACTACGCCGTCAGGGTGGCTGACAGCCCTTCCCGGCAAGTCTCACTACGCCGTCAGGGTGGCTGACAGCCCTTCCCGGCAAGTCTCACTACGCCGTCAGGGTGGCTGACAGCCCTTCCCGGCAAGTCTCACTACGCCGTCAGGGTGGCTGACAGCCCTTCCCGGCAAGTCTCACTACGCCGTCAGGGTGGCTGACAGCCCTTCCCGGCAAGTCTCACTACGCCGTCAGAGTGGCTGACAGCCCTTCCCGGCAAGTCTCACTACGCCGTCAGGGTGGCTGACAGCCCTTCCCGGCAAGTCTCACTACGCCGTCAGGGTGGCTGACAGCCCTTCCCGGCAAGTCTCACTACGCCGTCAGAGTGGCTGACAGCCCTTCCCGGCAAGTCTCACTACGCCGTCAGGGTGGCTGACAGCCCTTCCCGGCAAGTCTCACTACGCCCGTCAGAGTGGCTGACAGCCCTTCCCGGCAAGTCTCACTACGCCGTCAGAGCGGCTGACAGCCCTTCCCGGCAAGTCTCACTACGCCGTCAGAGCGGCTGACAGCCCTTCCCGGCAAGTCTCACTACGCCGTCAGAGTGGCTGACAGCCCTTCCCGGCAAGTCTCACTACGCCGTCAGAGTGGCTGACAGCCCTTCCCGGCAAGTCTCACTACGCCGTCAGAGCGGCTGACAGCCCTTCCCGGCAAGTCTCACTACGCCGTCAGAGTGGCTGACAGCCCTTCCCGGCAAGTCTCACTACGCCGTCAGGGTGGCTGACAGCCCTTCCCGGCAAGTCTCACTACGCCGTCAGGGTGGCTGACAGCCCTTCCCGGCAAGTCTCACTACGCCGTCAGGGTGGCTGACAGCCCTTCCCGGCAAGTCTCACTACGCCGTCAGGGTGGCTGACAGCCCTTCCCGGCAAGTCTCACTACGCCGTCAGGGTGGCTGACAGCCCTTCCCGGCAAGTCTCACTACGCCGTCAGAGCGGCTGACAGCCCTTCCCGGCAAGTCTCACTCACGCCGTCAGAGCGGCTGACAGCCCTTCCCGGCAAGTCTCACTACGCCGTCAGGGTGGCTGACAGCCCTTCCCGGCAAGTCTCACTACGCCGTCAGAGCGGCTGACAGCCCTTCCCGGCAAGTCTCACTACGCCGTCAGAGCGGCTGACAGCCCTTCCCGGCAAGTCTCACTACGCCGTCAGAGTGGCTGACAGCCCTTCCCGGCAAGTCTCACTACGCCGTCAGAGTGGCTGACAGCCCTTCCCGGCAAGTCTCACTACGCCGTCAGGGTGGCTGACAGCCCTTCCCGGCAAGTCTCACTACGCCGTCAGGGTGGCTGACCGCCCTTCCCGGCAAGTCTCACTACGCCGTCAGAGTGGCTGACAGCCCTTCCCGGCAAGTCTCACTACGCCGTCAGGGTGGCTGACAGCCCTTCCCGGCAAGTCTCACTACGCCGTCAGGGTGGCTGACAGCCCTTCCCGGCAAGTCTCACTACGCCGTCAGGGTGGCTGACAGCCCTTCCCGGCAAGTCTCACTACGCCGTCAGGGTGGCTGACAGCCCTTCCCGGCAAGTCTCACTACGCCGTCAGGGTGGCTGACAGCCCTTTCCGGCAAGTCTCACTACGCCGTCAGGGTGGCTGACAGCCCTTCCCGGCAAGTCTCACTACGCCGTCAGGGTGGCTGACAGCCCTTCCCGGCAAGTCTCACTACGCCGTCAGAGTGGCTGACAGCCCTTCCCGGCAAGTCTCACTACGCCGTCAGGGTGGCTGACAGCCCTTCCCGGCAAGTCTCACTACGCCGTCAGGGTGGCTGACAGCCCTTCCCGGCAAGTCTCACTACGCCGTCAGGGTGGCTGACAGCCCTTCCCGGCAAGTCTCACTACGCCGTCAGGGTGGCTGACAGCCCTTCCCGGCAAGTCTCACTACGCCGTCAGGGTGGCTGACAGCCCTTCCCGGCAAGTCTCACTACGCCGTCAGGGTGGCTGACAGCCCTTCCCGGCAAGTCTCACTACGCCGTCAGGGTGGCTGACAGCCCTTCCCGGCAAGTCTCACTACGCCGTCAGGAGTGGCTGACAGCCCTTCCCGGCAAGTCTCACTACGCCGTCAGAGTGGCTGACAGCCCTTCCCGGCAAGTCTCACTACGCCGTCAGGGTGGCTGACAGCCCTTCCCGGCAAGTCTCACTACGCCGTCAGAGTGGCTGACAGCCCTTCCCGGCAAGTCTCACTACGCCGTCAGGGTGGCTGACAGCCCTTCCCGGCAAGTCTCACTACGCCGTCAGAGCGGCTGACAGCCCTTCCCGGCAAGTCTCACTACGCCGTCAGAGTGGCTGACAGCCCTTCCCGGCAAGTCTCACTACGCCGTCAGAGTGGCTGACAGCCCTTCCCGGCAAGTCTCACTACGCCGTCAGAGTGGCTGACAGCCCTTCCCGGCAAGTCTCACTACGCCGTCAGAGCGGCTGACAGCCCTTCCCGGCAAGTCTCACTACGCCGTGAGAGTGGCTGACAGCCCTTCCCGGCAAGTCTCACTACGCCGTCAGAGTGGCTGACAGCCCTTCCCGGCAAGTCTCACTACGCCGTCAGGGTGGCTGACAGCCCTTCCCGGCAAGTCTCACTACGCCGTCAGGGTGGCTGACCGCCCTTCCCGGCAAGTCTCACTACGCCGTCAGGGTGGCTGACAGCCCTTCCCGGCAAGTCTCACTACGCCGTCAGGGCGGCTGACAGCCCTTCCCGGCAAGTCTCACTACGCCGTCAGGGCGGCTGACAGCCCTTCCCGGCAAGTCTCACTACGCCGTCAGAGTGCCTGACGGAACCCGATTCGCCTGCCGCCCTCAGATGTAAATGTTCCTGGCAATTATGGCGAGTTAGCGTGACTGACCGAACGGGGCCCTGGTGTGACCTGACGTAACGAGCACTGCCCGAGGCCGTGCCGCAGCTGGCTAGCGCGCGTTTTAGTGCGGCCGACCGAGCCCACTGAGCGAGCCATCTTAGCAAAAGCCTCACTAAAGTGCGAAGTGGCACTAGTTTTCCAGTGCGGCTGACCTGACTGGGCTCGGACCCTTCCGGCCGTGCGGCGGCTGTGCCGTCCAGCTTCTGCGCAAATCGTTTCGCTAATCGTTTGGGAACACCGAGACCCGGTATCACTCCCTCCAACAGTATCGACGGACGCCGGACTCTATATGAACGCCAACTGTGGCGTCGCTGGTCAGGCAGAACCATTGCAAAAAGCAAATACGGACATCAGCTCCACAGCTAAAACTGTGTACCACTCCAAAACGGCTTAAACTTAACCACTCACTTGAAACGCTTAATTTTCTACCACGTCTCCAGATAACTCGTGGTTGGGAGCGTCATCTCTTAGATGGTGCAGAGCTGATTTAGTTTTGAAATTATGCCGATATTTATCTGTGGAGCTGACATCCACACCTACATGATGCGGGGGCCGTGCAGGTGCAGCAAAAGCAGCTGTTCCCGCTGCTGAACTAGGCCTGTTCTCCAGCTGTGGCGACTCTGCTGGAGTACCTGTCCGTTACCGGCTGCCTGAACTAGGCCTGTTCTCCAGCTGTGGCGACTCTGCTGGAGTACCTGTCCGTTACCGGCTGCCTGAACTAGGCCTGTTCTCCAGCTGTGGCGACTCTGCTGGAGTACCTGTCCGTTACCGGCTGCCTGAACTAGGCCTGTTCTCCAGCTGTGGCGACTCTGCTGGAGTACCTGTCCGTTACCGGCTGCCTGAACTAGGCCTGTTCTCCAGCTGTGGCGACTCTGCTGGAGTACCTGTCCGTTATCGGCTGCTGCGCCGGTCGGTGCGGCGCGCTGCAACACCACCCGCCTGTTGAATCAATAGCATAGGTGGCTGGCAGAGGCGAGATCCGGCCTGCTCCTGGGGGTCAGCTCCGGCCTGCTGCTGGGAGGGTCAACTCCGGCCTGCTGCTGGGAGGGTCAGCTCCGGCCTGCTGCTGGGAGGGTCAGCTCCGGCCTGCTGCTGGGGGTCAACTCCGGCCTGCTGCTGGGGGTCAACTCCGGCCTGCTGCTGGGAGGGTCAGCTCCGGCCTGCTGCTGGGAGGGTCAGCTCCGGCCTGCTGCTGGGGGGGTCAACTCCGGCCTGCTGCTGGGAGGGTCAGCTCCGGCCTGCTGCTGGGGGGTCAACTCCGGCCTGCTGCTGGGGGTCAACTCCGGCCTGCTGCTGGGAGGGTCAGCTCCGGCCTGCTGCTGGGAGGGTCAGCTCCGGCCTGCTGCTTGGAGGGTCAGCTCCGGCCTGCTGCTGGGGGTCAACTCCGGCCTGCTGCTGGGAGGGTCAGCTCCGGCCTGCTGCTGGGGGTCAACTCCGGCCTGCTGCTGGGAGGGTCAGCTCCGGCCTGCTGCTGGGAGGGTCAGCTCCGGCCTGCTGCTGGGAGGGTCAGCTCCGGCCTGCTGCTGGGGGTCAGCTCCGGCCTGCTGCTGGGGGGGTCAGCTCCGGCCTGCTGCTGGGAGGGTCAACTCCGGCCTGCTGCTGGGAGGGTCAGCTCCGGCCTGCTGCTGGGAGGGTCAGCTCCGGCCTGCTGCTGGGGGGTCAACTCCGGCCTGCTGCTGGGAGGGGTCAGCTCCGGCCTGCTGCTGGGAGGGTCAACTCCGGCCTGCTGCTGGGAGGGTCAACTCCGGCCTGCTGCTGGGGGGTCAGCTCCGGCCTGCTGCTGGGAGGGTCAGCTCCGGCCTGCTGCTGGGGGTCAACTCCGGCCTGCTGCCCCCGCCATCTGAAAACATGCTTCGGCATTGTGCAATCGCATGCCACTTGTAAAGAAGGCCCGATTTCGGGCTGCCTGGCTGACATATCCTGGTCGTTTTTTATGCCGGAATCACCTGTCCTGATTTGCATACCTCGGATAAGCCACTACTACTTCATGTGGGAGCTGTCGCCGCCTGAGCTGTCGTCACCTGAGCTGTCGCCATGTGGGAGCTGTCGTCACCTCAGCTGTCGCCATGTGGGAGCTGTCGTCACCTCAGCTGTTGTCACCTCAGCTGTCGCCATGTGGGAGCTGTCGTCGCCTGAGCTGTCGCCATGTGTGGGAGCTGTTGTCACCTGAGCTGTCGTCACCTGAGCTGTCGCCATGTGTGGGAGCTGTCGTCACTTCAGCTGTCGTCACCTCAGCTGTCGCCATGTGGGAGCTGTCGTCACCTGAGCTGTCGTCACCTGAGCTGTCGCCATGTGGGAGCTGTCGTCACCTCAGCTGTCGCCATGTGGGAGCTGTCGTCACCTCAGCTGTTGTCACCTCAGCTGTCGCCATGTGGGAGCTGTCGTCGCCTGAGCTGTCGCCATGTGTGGGAGCTGTTGTCACCTGAGCTGTCGTCACCTGAGCTGTCGCCATGTGTGGGAGCTGTCGTCACTTCAGCTGTCGTCACCTCAGCTGTCGCCATGTGGGAGCTGTCGTCACCTGAGCTGTCGTCACCTGAGCTGTCGCCATGTGGGAGCTGTCGTCACCTCAGCTGTCGCCATGTGGGAGCTGTCGTCACCTCAGCTGTTGTCACCTCAGCTGTCGCCATGTGGGAGCTGTCGTCGCCTGAGCTGTCGCCATGTGTGGGAGCTGTTGTCACCTGAGCTGTCGTCACCTGAGCTGTCGCCATGTGTGGGAGCTGTCGTCACTTCAGCTGTCGTCACCTCAGCTGTCGCCATGTGGGAGCTGTCGTCACCTGAGCTGTCGTCACCTCAGCTGTCGCCATGTGGGAGCTGTCGTCACTTCAGCTGTCGTCACCTCAGCTGTCGCCATGTGGGAGCTGTCGTCACCTGAGCTGTCGTCACCTCAGCTGTCGCCATGTGGGAGCTGTCGTCACCTGAGCTGTTGTCACCTGAGCTGTTGTCACCTGAGCTGTCGTCCAGTCTGGAAAATAGGCGGCCATTTTCAAACACGACTGCCATTGAGCGTACATTAGGAGGCTCTCTCGGCAGCTTTCGCTACAATGTTTTAGGGCTAATCGCCTGCTTTGGAATTCCGTTCCATGGATTTAGAATTTCGCAAAACGAAAGAAAATACTATCCAGGCATAATCGTTGCAGCTCCGGTGCATTTATGTTTATGGAAAACACACAAATTCAATTTCCAAGCCCCGATGCGCTCTGGTCGAAATGGTTAGTCAAAACTGACATTGGTCAGTAAAAATGGCCAGTCCGCTGCAATCCTGCATTAGCTGTGTGCTGCAAATTTGTCCCTATTATTTAGCAAGAACCTTTTAAAAACCGGTATTTTGAGCCGGCACGCTCTACCGCAAGGCGTGCACAGCAAATACCAGGCGATAATTCCAAGGTTTCAGTCATGGCGACTGGCGATGCTTGTTAGCGTACATTGTATCGGTATATACTAATTTGTAATAACTTGCGAAGGAACAACACGGTGTTTTAGAAGAAAATACGCTATACCGAGAGGGGGCAAATTACCATTTTAGGGGACAGGGTCGAATTGAATGAAGATGGCTGCAGGGAGGGCAGACCAGGGACAGTTGAACTGGTGAGGTCGCAATCTCAGATGGCTGCAGGGAGGGCAGACCGGGGTCAGTTGAACTGGTGAGGTCGCAATCTCAGAGATGGCTGCAGGGAGGGCAGATCGGGGTCAGTTGAACTGGTGAGGTCGCAATCTCAGAGATGGCTGCAGGGAGGGCAGACCGGGTCAGTTGAACTGGTGAGGTCGCAATCTCAGAGATGACTGCAGGGAGGGCAGACCGGGTCAGTTGAACTGGTGAGGTCGCAATCTCAGAGATGACTGCAGGGAGGGCAGACCGGGGTCAGTTGAACTGGTGAGGTCGCAATCTCAGAGATGGCTGCAGGGAGGGCAGACCGGGGTCAGTTGAACTGGTGAGGTCGCAATCTCAGAGATGGCTGCAGGGAGGGCAGACCGGGGTCAGTTGAACTGGTGAGGTCGCAATCTCAGAGATGGCTGCAGGGAGGGCAGACCGGGGTCAGTTGAACTGGTGAGGTCGCAATCTCAGAGATGGCTGCAGGGAGGGCAGACCGGGGTCAGTTGAACTGGTGAGGTCGCAATCTCAGAGATGGATGCAGGGAGGGCAGATTGGGGTCAGTTGAACTGGTGAGTTCGCAATCTCAGAGATGACTGCAGGGAGGGCAGACCGGGGTCAGTTGAACTGGTGAGGTCGCAATCTCAGAGATGGCTGCAGGGAGGGCAGACCGGGGTCAGTTGAACTGGTGAGGTCGCAATCTCAGAGATGACTGCAGGGAGGGCAGACCGGGGTCAGTTGAACTGGTGAGGTCGCAATCTCAGAGATGGCTGCAGGGAGGGCAGACCGGGGTCAGTTGAACTGGTGAGGTCGCAATCTCAGAGATGACTGCAGGGAGGGCAGACCGGGGTCAGTTGAACTGGTGAGGTCGCAATCTCAGAGATGGCTGCAGGGAGGGCAGACCGGGGTCAGTTGAACTGGTGAGGTCGCAATCTCAGAGATGGCTGCAGGGAGGGCAGACCGGGGTCAGTTGAACTGGTGAGGTCGCAATCTCAGAGATGACTGCAGGGTGGGCAGACCGGGGTCAGTTGAACTGGTGAGGTCGCAATCTCAGAGATGGATGCAGGGAGGGCAGATTGGGGTCAGTTGAACTGGTGAGTTCGCAATCTCCGAGATGACTGCAGGGAGGGCAGACCGGGGTCAGTTGAACTGGTGAGGTCGCAATCTCAGAGATGACTGCAGGGAGGGCAGACCGGGGTCAGTTGAACTGGTGAGGTCGCAATCTCAGAGATGAATGCAGGGAGGGCAGACCGGGGTCAGTTGAACTGGTGAGGTCGCAATCTCAGAGATGGCTGCAGGGAGGGCAGACCGGGGTCAGTTGAACTGGTGAGGTCGCAATCTCAGAGATGGCGGCAGGGAGGGCAGACCGGGGTCAGTTGAACTGGTGAGGTCGCAATCTCAGAGATGACTGCAGGGAGGGTAGACCGGGGTCAGTTGAACTGGTGAGGTCGCAATCTCAGAGATGGCTGCAGGGAGGGCAGACCGGGGTCAGTTGAACTGGTGAGGTCGCAATCTCAGAGATGACTGCAGGGTGGGCAGACCGGGGTCAGTTGAACTGGTGAGGTCGCAATCTCAGAGATGGCTGCAGGGAGGGCAGACCGGGGTCAGTTGAACTGGTGTGGTCGCAATCTCAGAGATGGCGGCAGGCGCAGACTTCTCTCTTTCATTGCTGGAGAGCCTATTCTTTTGGCTTTCGACATCTGCCCTGTCGGGCCTCCGAGCCACCTTCGCGATAGTGGGGAGGGGTGTTCAAACACCCCTCCCCTTGAACTCGGCTCCTATGCGGGATAGCGAAAAAATGCGAAAGCTGTTGGATAGCTCATAAAAATTCATGAAGAAACTACGTCGGTCACATTTTGGTTCAGGTCGATATTGAGGCCATGACAGGTCAAATAAGGTTGCATGTTAGAGTAGAGTTTTGGGCTCTACTGGCAGACAGAGTTGACTTAGAATAATTTGTAGGCATCATTCGCTTCCTCTTGTCACGGCGAATCGAATGATGTATAATATGACTATACTTGGTCAAAACATAAGAAGACCTGACCTCAGGTGTGGTCGAGGCTATTTTCCAATCTAATATAGTCAATATAATAGCAACCCAAACGTAATGGTATCAAAATATAAGCTGTGTGATTATTTCCTGTAAGGTTATTTGCCCAGGTCTGAAAACTGCTTAAGTAGCCCCAGATGACCTCTCAGATGCCACAGGTCAAAAATTGAAACGTGAACCTGGAAAGGAGCCCAAGATACTACGATTTTGAGAATACGAAGGTATTATCAGCTGTATCTGCACAAATACAGCCCAATTCCTGTTTTCCTCATTCATTTCCAATGGAGAGGTCATGATCCGTACGTGGAATACAAAAATGATCCGTAAAAATGATCCGTAAAAATCCTGAAATATATTTTGTATCATTAGGTGGGATCATTATGTGGTATAGGTTTCAATCCGATAGATTCACCCATTTCTTATTTATGCCACCTCAAACATTTTTGGAGGTGAGGTCACTTGACCTGCACTGGTGACCTGACCTGAGATAAACCAATCCGAAAATTTTGGGGAAAGTTGCGGAATTAATCAAGGATAAGGTGTGCCAAGTACGGCGCCGCGAAGCGCCGCCATTTTTCTTGCCGCCGGAAAATCTCAAGGAAGGTGTTCAAACACCCCCACCCGGGCTAGGGTAAAGTGATACGGGGGCTAAGGCTGATTTTTTTCGATATGTGAGATATTCGATGATAGATACGTTAAAGTCAAATAGCTCAACTCACCCAGTGCTCGGGTAAGTTGGGCCTGGCTCCTCGTTAAGTTGGGCCAGGTTCCGCAGTAAGTTGGGCCAGGCTCCGGAGTAAGTTGGGCCAGGCTCCTGGATAAGTTGGGCCAGGCTCTGGGGTAAGCGGAGACGTCTAAAAACAATATCTCCGTTTTTATGTCTCTTAGAAAATGTTACCAGAACCATAGTAGACCATAGACCGTAGACCTCTCAGTACATCTCAGAGGAAAGGGACCTGGGTATCATCATAGACCAAGGTTTGAAGTTCCACACTCAGGCAGCCAAAGCCAGCCGTAAAGCCAACCAGATCGTGGGGGTAATAAGGAGGGCTTTTGCCAACCTAGACAGTGAGACGCTGCCCTTATTGTACAAGAGCCTAGTCAGGCCGCTTTTGGAATATGAAAACCCAATTTGGGGACCTTTCTATAGGACTGACCAGATAATGCTCGAACAAGTACGGCGCCGAGCGACCCGTCTAATCCCAAGTATACGACACAAAACATACGAAGAGAGGTTGAGACACCTGAAGCTGCCTTCTCTTGATTACCGAAGGAAGAGAGGGAGATACGATCTGTATGTACAACCTCATCACCGGACGTATTAAAATATGCAGGGATGAATTCCTCCAGATGGTACCTGACAGAACAACCAGAGGACATGAGTTGAAGATATTCAAGCCAGAAGCCGTCTCGAGAGAAAGAAGAAACCATCTGACCATCAGGAGCACAAACAATTGGAACTCTCTTCCTAGCTGGGTTGCCGAGTCTGAAAACACAAACATATTTAAAGCCAACCTAGACAAGTACTGGGAAAGATGCATGTATGTAACTCCTTACTAGGCATATTCCTACTCCGTTGCACCCGAACTCGTCGAGGCAGGAACATCAGAGGCCTCGTGAGAGGCCTTAGGGTTTCCTAAACCATTAAGGCAAGGTAAGGTAGGTAAGGAAGCCGTAAAGACAGTGGGTCCACCCAACACATTCATAACACTGAATCCAAGGCTCTCCCGGATGATAAGGGGGCGCGGTAGTGGAGTGGTCAGCGTAGCTGCCACGCAGCCGTCTCGGGTTCAAGGCCCGACGGCTTCCCTGAACAAGGAGCAGCTGGCTCCGGAGAAACCCTTCCCACAGGGAAAGAGTTGGCGATGCCATATGGCCAGTTGGCTAGATGCCAGTTGGGGCGTCGATAAGCCCCAAAAATTATTATTAATACTCTCCCGGATGGCTGGTAAAAAACGTACCACAACAAAACAAACACGTGGTTTCCCTTCATCTGTTAAATTTGTTTATTCAAGAGTTGTCAGAATGACAGATAGAGCTGACCGTCTTGCCCCATCAAGCTCATCTCTAATAAGAAATACTTGACTTTTTTAAGATTTCGCAAATTAAGGTCCTCTCTAGCGTAATTCGCACCCTGCCTGAAGTATGTTTATTCGCTACCTCACCAAGACCGGACTGGCAAGACAAGCCAAACACTTCGACATTCCGTGTACGGGATTTGCCTATCGTACATTTCCTCCATTTCATTCAGTTCCAAAAATCTGGAATGAAAGGTAGCATCAAATATAAGAAATCTCAATGACCTACCCTCGACAAAGTTGTCTTGAACAAGGCAATGACAAATTGTTCCTGGACCAGTATTAACACGCGCACTGGAGGGGGCTCGGAGGCCCCCCCACCTGTTTTTCCGAGGTGGCCGGAGAACCGCTTGTAGCCGAAAAACGACACGTGGCCACATTTAACAGAATTTAATAGCGCGTCGATTGGTGAAGACTTTTTGAAAATCGGCCGAAATTTTTTGACTTATAGACTTTCAAAGTCAGACCTGCATTTTGAGATCCCCGTAAACGCGTGGTTGGACCAGTTAGCTTGGATTGAAGACCGAGTGGTGACGTCATAACGTCATATAAGCGGGACTATATGTCAAGGTCACTTCACATGAAAGTCAAGGTCAAGGTCAAAGGTCACAGGTCAAGGTCAGATCTGCACTTTCAAGGTCACTGACCACTGTGCGTCCGGCCAAATGACGTTACCCCGTGTGACATATATTATGCTATGACGTCATCGGTAGGGTACCCCAATACAAAGGTCAAGGTCAAAGGTCAAGGTCAAAGGTCAATCCTCATTTCCCGCCAAACAGTGGCTAGTGTTAGTCAAAGTGTAAATAATAAGTAGTATACCATATGGTGACCTTAAAGGTCAATAACCTTGAATGACCTTGACCCAAAAGTTGTGGGGGAGCCTCTTTGAGACCTCTTCTCTATGAACCTTGTACGTCTTTAGCTTATTCCCGCCATTTTCCTGCATAATCACAGTATTTACCAATCGATCCCAGCATGGCCAATATTTGACCTTTACGACCTCGTTTGACCTTGAAGATATTGACCTAGGTCAATGAAAATTGGTCATCATGTAGATCACTATAGCCCCCACCTACCTACCAAGTGGCGTTTTTCTAACCCTCTTAGTTTCCGAGATCTTAGGGGGGCCTACCAGGCCCCCTCCAGTGCGCGTTAGTGCCAGACCCCCTCCAGTGCGGGTGTTAAAGCACCACCCCACCAGGCAAATGTCCTCTGTCTCAACCCGTTTTGTTTTATTAAAAATCACACCTTCCACCACATTTTTCTGTCTCTCCTCTTAATCTCTCACCTGTCTCCTCTTCATCTCTCTCTCTCTCTCTCTCTCTTTCTCTCTCTCTCTCTCTCTTTCTCTCTCTCTCTCTCCTCTCTCTGTGTCCTTAGTCTCCCCTCTCACTTTTTCCTCTCCTTGGCTTCTATTTTCCCTTTCCAAATTTCCCCCAAACTCTCCATCTATGTATCCCACACTCTGATCCTCCATTCACCCTCTCATTCAACTCTCACCCAGCACGGTCATGTCAGGTATGTGAGCTACAAAGTACGTCGAGTCTGTGTAAGTCCAAACGTCTGGGATGACTGTGCATGAGTTTTGCTTGGCCGGGAATAACTTGGCTGTTTGGTGTGCTGGGTGTACAGTACCACCAATCAGTAGTAATGCGGGTGGTGTTGTTCGCTCCGATGTCCATTAATTAATGCCTGCGGTGCCCGGGAGGAGGAGTGCACGGACAGGGTGGTATATCCGTGTACAATGATTCGCTCCCGCACTCATGGTCGGCCGGGCGTGGTGTCAGGCTCTCCCAGCCTTCCCGTTTCATGCTGGCGTAATTACCCTATTTGTCAAATATGCACAATCTTATCTTGATAATATACCTCTCTGCTCCCTGCCTTGTCTCCCCTCGGCCTGAATATTGGATGAACCCCCACCCGTGTCTGATCCCTGTCCGTAGCTGAATCAGCTGAGGGGCCTGAGTATTGGCTGAACCCCCACCCGTGTCTGATCCCTGTCACAACTGAATCAGCTGAGGGGCCTGAGTATTGGCTGAACCCCCACCCGTGTCTGATTACTGTCAGTAGCTGGATCAGCTGAGGGGCCTGAGTATTGGCTGAACCTCCACCCGTGTCTGATTCCTGTCAGTAGCTGGATCAGCTGAGGGGCCTGAGTATTGGCTGAACCCCCACCCGTGTCTGATTACTGTCAGTAGCTGGATCAGCTGAGGGGCCTGAGTATTGGCTGAACCCCCCACCCGTGTCTGATCCCTGTCAGTAGCTGGATCAGCTGAGGGGCCTGAGTATTGGCTGAACCTCCACCCGTGTCTGATTACTGTCAGTAGCTGGATCAGCTGAGGGGCCTGAGTATTGGCTGAACCTCCACCCGTGTCTGATTCCTGTCAGTAGCTGGATCAGCTGAGGGGCCTGAGTATTGGCTGAACCCCCCACCCGTGTCTGATTACTGTCAGTAGCTGGATCAGCTGAGGGGCCTGAGTATTGGCTGAACCCCCACCCGTGTCTGATCCCTGTCAGTAGCTGAATCAGCTGAGGGGCCTGAGTATTGGCTGAACCCCCACCCGTGTCTGATTACTGTCAGTAGCTGGATCAGCTGAGGGGCCTGAGTATTGGCTGAACCCCCACCCGTGTCTGATCCCTGTCACAACTGAATCAGCTGAGGGGCCTGAGTATTGGCTGAACCCCCACTCGTGTCTGATTACTGTCAGTAGCTGGATCAGCTGAGGGGCCTGAGTATTGGCTGAACCCCCACCCGTGTCTGATTACTGTCAGTAGCTGGATCAGCTGAGGGGCCTGAGTATTGGCTGAACCCCCACCCGTGTCTGATCCCTGTCACAACTGAATCAGCTGAGGGGCCTGAGTATTGGCTGAACCCCCACCCGTGTCTGATTACTGTCAGTAGCTGGATCAGCTGAGGGGCCTGAGTATTGGCTGAACCCCCACCCGTGTCTGATCCCTGTCACAACTGAATCAGCTGAGGGGCCTGAGTATTGGCTGAACCTCCACCCGTGTCTGATTCCTGTCAGTAGCTGGATCAGCTGAGGGGCCTGAGTATTGGCTGAACCCCCCACCCGTGTCTGATCCCTGTCACAACTGAATCAGCTGAGGGGCCTGAGTATTGGCTGAACCCCCACCCGTGTCTGATTACTGTCAGTAGCTGGATCAGCTGAGGGGCCTGAGTATTGGCTGAACCTCCACCCGTGTCTGATCCCTGTCAGTAGCTGGATCAGCTGAGGGGCCTGAGTATTGGCTGAACCTCCACCCGTGTCTGATTCCTGTCACAACTGAATCAGCTGAGGGGCCTGAGTATTGGCTGAACCCCCACCCGTGTCTGATTACTGTCAGTAGCTGGATCAGCTGAGGGGCCTGAGTATTGGCTGAACCTCCACCCGTGTCTGATTCCTGTCAGTAGCTGGATCAGCTGAGGGGCCTGAGTATTGGCTGAACCCCCCACCCGTGTCTGATCCCTGTCACAACTGAATCAGCTGAGGGGCCTGAGTATTGGCTGAACCCCCACCCGTGTCTGATTACTGTCAGTAGCTGGATCAGCTGAGGGGCCTGAGTATTGGCTGAACCCCCCACCCGTGTCTGATTCCTGTCAGTAGCTGAATCATCTGAGGGGCCTGAGTATTGGCTGAACCTCCACCCGTGTCTGATTCCTGTCAGTAGCTGGATCAGCTGAGGGGCCTGAGTATTGGCTGAACCCCCACCCGTGTCTGATCCCTGTCACAACTGAATCAGCTGAGGGGCCTGAGTATTGGCTGAACCTCCACCCGTGTCTGATTCCTGTCAGTAGCTGGATCAGCTGAGGGGCCTGAGTATTGGCTGAACCCCCACCCGTGTCTGATCCCTGTCACAACTGAATCAGCTGAGGGGCCTGAGTATTGGCTGAACCCCCCACCCGTGTCTGATTCCTGTCAGTAGCTGGATCAGCTGAGGGGCCTGAGTATTGGCTGAACCCCCACCCGTGTCTGATCCCTGTCACAACTGAATCAGCTGAGGGGCCTGAGTATTGGCTGAACCCCCACCCGTGTCTGATTACTGTCAGTAGCTGGATCAGCTGAGGGGCCTGAGTATTGGCTGAACCCCCACCCGTGTCTGATCCCTGTCAGTAGCTGGATCAGCTGAGGGGCCTGAGTATTGGCTGAAACTCCACCCGTGTCTGATTACTGTCAGTAGCTGGATCAGCTGAGGGGCCTGAGTATTGGCTGAACCCCCACCCGTGTCTGATTACTGTCAGTAGCTGGATCAGCTGAGGGGCCTGAGTATTGGCTGAACCTCCACCCGTGTCTGATTCCTGTCACAACTGAATCAGCTGAGGGGCCTGAGTATGGGCTGAACCCCCCACCCGTGTCTGATTACTGTCAGTAGCTGGATCAGCTGAGGGGCCTGAGTATTGGCTGAACCCCCCACCCGTGTCTGATTACTGTCAGTAGCTGGATCAGCTGAGGGGCCTGAGTATTCGCTGAACTCCCACCCGTGTCTGATTCCTGTCAGTAGCTGAATCATCTGAGGGGCCTGAGTATTGGCTGAACCTCCACCCGTGTCTGATTCCTGTCAGTAGCTGGATCAGCTGAGGGGCCTGAGTATTGGCTGAACCCCCACCCGTGTCTGATCCCTGTCACAACTGAATCAGCTGAGGGGCCTGAGTATTGGCTGAACCCCCACCCGTGTCTGATTACTGTCAGTAGCTGGATCAGCTGAGGGGCCTGAGTATTGGCTGAACCTCCACCCGTGTCTGATTCCTGTCAGTAGCTGGATCAGCTGAGGGGCCTGAGTATTGGCTGAACCCCCACCCGTGTCTGATCCCTGTCACAACTGAATCAGCTGAGGGGCCTGAGTATTGGCTGAACCCCCACCCGTGTCTGATTCCTGTCAGTAGCTGGATCAGCTGAGGGGCCTGAGTATTGGCTGAACCCCCACCCGTGCCTGATCCCTGTCACAACTGAATCAGCTGAGGGGCCTGAGTATTGGCTGAACCCCCACCCGTGTCTGATCCCTGTCAGTAGCTGGATCAGCTGAGGGGCCTGAGTATTGGCTGAACCTCCACCCGTGTCTGATTACTGTCAGTAGCTGGATCAGCTGAGGGGCCTGAGTATTGGCTGAACCTCCAACCGTGTCTGATTCCTGTCAGTAGCTGGATCAGCTGAGGGGCCTGAGTATTGGCTGAACCTCCACCCGTGTCTGATTCCTGTCAGTAGCTGAATCAGCTGAGGGGCCTGAGTATTGGCTGAACCCCCACCCGTGTCTGATCCCTGTCAGTAGCTGGATCAGCTGAGGGGCCTGAGTATTGGCTGAACCCCCACCCGTGTCTGATTACTGTCAGTAGCTGGATCAGCTGAGGGGCCTGAGTATTGGCTGAACCCCCACCCGTGTCTGATTACTGTCAGTAGCTAAATCAGCTGAGGGGCCTGAGTATTGGCTGAACCCCCACCCGTGTCTGATTACTGTCAGTAGCTGGATCAGCTGAGGGGCCTGAGTATTGGCTGAACTTCCACCCGTGTCTGATTCCTGTCAGTAGCTGGATCAGCTGAGGGGCCTGAGTATTGGCTGAACCCCCACCCGTGTCTGATCCCTGTCAGTAGCTGGATCAGCTGAGGGGCCTGAGTATTGGCTGAACCCCCCACCCGTGTCTGATCCCTGTCAGTAGCTGGATCAGCTGAGGGGCCTGAGTATTGGCTGAACCCCCACCCGTGTCTGATTACTGTCAGTAGCTGGATCAGCTGAGGGGCCTGAGTATTGGCTGAACCCCCCACCCGTGTCTGATTACTGTCAGTAGCTGAATCAGCTGAGGGGCCTGAGTATTGGCTGAACCCCCACCCGTGTCTGATTCCTGTCAGTAGCTGGATCAGCTGAGGGGCCTGAGTATTGGCTGAACCCCCACCCGTGTCTGATTCCTGTCAGTAGCTGAATCATCTGAGGGGCCTGAGTATTGGCTGAATCTCCACCCGTGTCTGATCCCTGTCACAACTGAATCAGCTGAGGGGCCTGAGTATTGGCTGAACCCCCACCCGTGTCTGATCGTAGCTGGATCAGCTGAGGGGCCTGAGTATTGGCTGAACCCCCACCCGTGTCTGATCCCTGTCACAACTGAATCAGCTGAGGGGCCCGAGTATTGGCTGAACCCCCACCCGTGTCTGATTACTGTCAGTAGCTGGATCAGCTGAGGGGCCTGAGTATTGGCTGAACCTCCACCCGTGTCTGATTCCTGTCACAACTGAATCAGCTGAGGGGCCTGAGTATTGGCTGAACCCCCCACCCGTGTCTGATCCCTGTCACAACTGAATCAGCTGAGGGGCCTGAGTATTGGCTGAACCCCCACCCGTGTCTGATCCCTGTCACAACTGAATCAGCTGAGGGGCCTGAGTATTGGCTGAACCTCCACCCGTGTCTGATTCCTGTCACAACTATATCAGCTGAGGGGCCTGAGTATTGGCTGAACCGCCACCCGTGTCTGATCACTGTCACAACTGAATCAGCTGAGGGGCCTGAGTATTGGCTGAACCTCCACCCGTGTCTGATTCCTGTCACAACTATATCAGCTGAGGGGCCTGAGTATTGGCTGAACCGCCACCCGTGTCTGATTCCTGTCACAACTATATCAGCTGAGGGGCCTGAGTATTGGCTGAACCGCCACCCGTGTCTGATCACTGTCACAACTGAATCAGCTGAGGGGCCTGAGTATTGGCTGAACCTCCACCCGTGTCTGATTCCTGTCACAACTATATCAGCTGAGGGGCCTGAGTATTGGCTGAACCGCCACCCGTGTCTGATCCCTGTCCGTAGCTGAATCAGCTGAGGGGCCTGAGTATTGGCTGAACCCCCACCCGTGTCTGATCCCTGTCACATCTGAATCAGCTGAGGGGCCTGAGTATTGGATGAACCCCCACCCGTGTCTGATCCCTGTCACACCTGAATCAGCTGAGGGGCCTGAGTATTGGCGGAACCTCCACCCGTGTCTGATCCCTGTGTGACGGGGGCGCTTGGGTCGCGGGGCGCGTCGCTCGGTGCGAGTCGGGCTGTGGCGTCGCCGCTGATGTGGTTGTTGTTCGGGCCGACCTCTCGGTGGTCCGCCGTGGCGGCTGCTCGTGGCCGGGACCCGTTCGCTCACGATGGTGGCGACGTCGCGCCCGCTCCCAGCATCACACTAAATTTTATTAGAGAGAAGTCGTGCTCGTCGCGTGCGCGGTCGGGTGGCGGGCCGAGTTGACGGTGGAAAGTGGACAATGTTGGCTAGCTTGGCCGAGTCCTCCAGACGGGTGAGCCTGTGTCCCGACACTCCCACTCAACACCCTTGGGTTCCAGGAAGGGAATACAGCTAGTGCCGAGCTTTGTAGCCCTCCCCTGGTAGCAGGGGTCCCCACCCGCCTCTCACGATTTTGGGGGCCCATTTAACCACCCGTACGCCAAGTATTACCCGCATAGAAGCGGCACCGAAACCGTCAATCCTCTCCCCGCCCCTTTAAGTGCCCGCTAACTCTTTTATTTCCCTCGGACCTATCATCATTAGCTTACACCCCCCAGTTTTTAACCGATTCTTTCATGGCTACCTTAACCACTTGCCCTTTAGTACCCTCCTCTCGTGGTTCTCTGAGCTGCACTGACTTCTCGCCTCAAACATCGTCTATCTCGGTGGGCTATTTCCACGTACCAGGGGTCCAGTCTCCCTGGGAGCGGATTTGTTTTGCCGACGCCAGCACTTTTCAGCATCGTTAACCCCTAAATCAGTCTCCTACCTTAACACCCTCCTCCCCTTTTTTCTGTCACGTCACCCGTTCCGGCGTGTGCTCTCGCTGTCAGATCCGGAACGAATGCCCTCAGTAAACATTCTCACCACCGGGGCCTTACGCTAAGCATGCTCCCACAAATCACCTTGACCTAGGGCCATTCTTTCTCGCGCCTCTCACTTGTTCTAAAAATTCTGAGTCCCTCCCCAATTTCATATCCCTCCCGATGTTTCCGAGATCTGACGGCTAGAGCCCCGTCGGCCAACGCGAGCGGTATTCAGAAGGTTACACTCTTCCTATCCGTGGTCGTGGTAGGGTCTTAATTATTCGTGAAAGGGCGTGCATCGAGGATGATCGATTCGGCCCCATCTAAGCCCCATCAACCAATTAGGCCGGGCTGCACATCCCCCCGGCAGAAAGAAGTGGGCGAATTCACCTGGGGCTATGCTTACGCTTTGCTACCGTTTGCGGGTGCAACCGATGGAGGGGCGCGAGTGGTGGGATCCCCGGTCGGTCAGACCGGTACGACCCGCTACCTGCAGGCCGCTCTAAGGCACCAAACGTTCCTCGTTCTATGGCCTGTCACTCACCCACCGCCAGTTACTCACGCGTACCCACACCGGCGGCCGCAGCTCCCAGGGCTTGGCTAGAGCCCAACAGGAGGTAACTCGGCTCCGCCCTTCCCCGATGATCCAGTGCTCCTCCTTCCCGCCTCATTTTCTCCCTAAACAGAAACTTACTAAACGCTGGCTGCGTCAAATCCCGCCTGCACGGACCATGCTAGTGGATGCGTCGTTGAGACGTTGCCCCTAGGGCTTGGAGGTCACGGACATGGGACCACCGGAATGACCGAGTTCTGGCTTTTAATTTTACTGGCCTCCGGGCGTTCACGCCCTAGTCGACTCGCAAGCAACTTCCTAGCGTGGAGCGCCTCCCTAGGCTCGGTCCTCCCTCGGATCCTACCCGCCCACAAGTCCCACACTGACCGCCCGTCCCTCACGTCGGCTCCTCCATGGCCCAGCCAGAGCCATGAGTCGACGCCTGCCACGCCCTTTCCGGCTAGGCTATCCCACAAATTGACAGCGTACCCCCCCGTCACGAAAAAACTTCCTCCGTTACGGCGGAGCCCGCCTGATCCTCCTATCTTCATCGTTTCGGCCTGGTAAGTGTGTAACAAAACGACTGACATCAATCTCCGACGTCCCACGTTCCCTTTCTTGTGCGATCGGTGCTCCGTGGTTCAGACCAGAAGACTCCGGCAGCGGACAGCGTAGCCAGAGGGAGCCCGTAGGCTCGAAGGCTAGAAGGATAGTACCGGGTTAGTAAGACGGGCGGGTGAAGTGATGTAGAGTGAAGGTCGGTTCAAGGGCAATCACAGTGCACGTTTCGGCGCCTCCGTGACCCCCAGGAATAGGAGAGCCGTCCTGACTCTCTTTCGGGAGCCAATGGGCCCGAAGGCTAGAAGGATAGTGCCGGGTTACTAAGACGGGCGGGCGAGGTGATGTAGAGTGAAGGTCGGTTCAAGGGCAATCACAGTGCACGTTTCGGCGCCTCCGTGACCCCCAGGAAGAGGAGAGCCGGCCTGACTCTTTCGGGAGCCGATGGGCCCGAAGGCTATAAGGATAGTACCGGGTTACTAAGACAGGCGGGTGAGGTGATGTAGAGTGAAGGTCGGTTCAAGGGCAATCACAGTGAACGTTTCGGCGCCTCCGTGACCCCCAGGAAGAGGAGAGCCTTCCTGACTTTCTTTCGGGAGCCAATGGGCTCGAAGGCTAGAAGGATAGTACTGGGTTGCTAAGACAGGCGGGTGAGGTGATGTGGAGTGAAGGTCGGTTCAAGGGCAATCACAGTGCACGTTTCGGCGCCTCCGTGACCCCCAGGAAGAGGAGAGCCGTCCTGACTCTCTTTCGGGAGTTAATGGGCCCGAAGGCTAGAAGGATAGTACCGGGTTGCTAAGACAGGCGGGTGAGGTGATGTAGAGTAAAGGTCGGTTCAAGGGCAATCACAGTGCACGTTTCGGCGCCTCCGTGACCCCCAGGAAGAGGAGAGCCGGCCTGACTCTCTTTGGGGAGCCGATGGGCCCGAAGGCTAGAAGGATAGAAAAGGCGTGGCCATGGCGCATAGGATAGTGGTTGAATAATCTTTGCGTCTTTATTGTAATACGCCATGCGCGATTGAAAGGAGGAAATGGTGTTGGGGAGCTTGGTCCGAACCACGTTGCACGACTGCGCCGCTTTGACAGCCCTTCTTCCCTTGCTTTGAACCCCTTGGAGGCATATGGGCGTCTCCAAATGCTATTCGCGGTTTTGAGTGCGGTTCATCTTATCTTGAGCGGCATGTTTGTGTAAGGTTGTAGGCTCATCCGCACCTACCCCAAAACTTCTTAAACTGCACCGATAGGTACTCTTATAATTATGGGCGCGCGCCCGGGCCCGCCAGTCACCCCCCTTTCGTGCCCTCGAGAGAAATCATAAATCCGTCGCTGCCACCCACCGAATCCCGTCGTTAGGATCTACTGCGGTCCTGGTTTCCCGACAGGCGCGCAAGCCCCTCCCTTCCTGCCTGTATGCGCCAATGGGGGCCGCCCGGCCCCGGAGAGGCGGGACTTATCAACCCTGACATGGCGGCGCATGCGCCCACTCAATTATATCTTAACCACGGCACCGTGCACTTTGCAGCCAAGGACCTCCTATATTGAGTTTACGGCTTGAATTGCCCGACCTAACTTATTTTACCCTGCACATCCCACTTGCGACTGGGTTGAGGCAAATGGACAATTTTAAAACGCTCGGTCCCAACAGCCAGCATTAAAAAAGTCAGACAACCAAATGTTGCGTCTTTGTTTTGCATAAAAAGGAAAACGCTCCAGAGCGCTTAAACTTAGCACCAGCGCCGAAGATTGGTTTGTAAGCTTAAGCCTTGGCTTCTACTATTTAAGATCATATTTACTTTGCTATGCATCTATTTAGAAAGCTCCGAGCCCTTGGCCCTGACAAAATAGGTGCAGTAAAAAAACGGATCAAACAAAGAGGCTGTCACCAAGATGGGCTCTTTGGTGTGGCTGTGAATTATGGTTGCGTAGCGGTTAGGACCTCTTTGTGGGCGATGAAGATACTTTTTGTACTAAGTCCAATTTATTTTCCCACGTTTAGCCTGGCGTTGTGAACAGGCCGTAACTCAGCAGCAGTTCCAACACTCTGCACTGTCAGCAGCCTCCTCGTCACCACTGGTCACATGTCACGGAGCTGACCGGCAGAACTTCCCCGTCGCAATGGCGAATGCGAAACACGACTGTCTACTCAGCGCTGAAGGCGGCTGTTTATATACGGTTTGATACCGGATGCTGACGAGTTGACTGAGAACATTTCATCATCCAGAAATGAGGGCAACTGTGGATTTCCGAGAATACTGGGTACCAGAGTACGCCAGGTGTCTGCGAACTGGGGTGTGATGGGGTCCAATCTTAACGCAATATCCTGTCGGCATTTCAGATCTGCATAGCACTAATGGAAGTCCATTAGTTTTATGGGCGCTTTGAACTCAATGACTGCCATTCCCATGCCAAAGGCACGAGGATTTAGCGTCTTGGCCTTGAAGCGGTCACCTCTAAGCAGGGTTAACGCTCGGTGCGGCCACGTGGATTGGCACATGTCGGTGCAAGTTTGCGAACATGTCGGTGCAAGTACTCTAGCTTGCTTTGACTGGTTGTAAAGCATTAGGTTTGTCTATGGAGAGGGCTGTTTGAAGCTTTATGAATTCAGAAATTAGTAGTTTCAAAGGGGTGAATAAAATCTTTATTACATCACAGCGCGAGGTCCTTCAGATTAAATTTTGATGTTCTCTTCAAAATTTTCGTCTCTGTCTCAGTCATCTCATCCGATCCAATACCATTACAGAATTCAAATAACCTAGAGTATTTACATTATATGAATATATGACAAGACAACGAACAGTTATCTTCAATTCCGGTGAGCTTATACATGACATACATACATATATCACTGCAACACATACAAACATTTACATACTGAAAATGTAACCTAAAACAGACATCTCGTCAAGGGATGTGTTAAATAGCCTTTCGGATTGACTACTGTCAATCTCACATTTCGGAAATAACCTAATTATGGCCATACTAACCATATGTCTCGCCATCCGATCACATCTGACATCTTGTCAAGGCGTTTGCGTGTAATAGTGAACCAATTTCTATCAAATGTCTAATTATTTATTTATGTCCAAACTCACATTTCACTCGCATGTGAAGAACACGGATTTACGTATCACATATTACTTGAATAGCATGGCAGCCATGTTTGCCATATTTGCACTAAACAGTTTAAACATTTCCATTCTCTGTTCATTACTCAGAGAGGTACTGGAAGCTGTCGCATCACACTTATTACTGTTCATTACGTTCTCTTTATCAACAGTTTTACACTGTGAAACATTACTATTTACATTATTTACATCAATGTCTGATATATCAGAATCAGACGAGTCATCTGCAGCGATGACTTTATCAGGAAGACTATCGTCTTCTGAATCTTCCGAATCTATTTCTCAGTCACGCTTGACCGGCACATACTCTTCTGCGTTTGGATTAAGATCCGAGTCCATGGATTCACAGGCACGTTTGGCATTAGGTAACGGCGATTCTACGTTACGTTTTGAACCTAATTCCTTTTCATCCTGAAGTTGCTTTGCTAATTTTGCTAATGGAATGTCATCTTTTTCATCTGAGGTGGGGTGATGCATTCTTTTTGCCAACCGAGAAAGTGGAATGTTATCCTCATCTTCAGAGGGTACATCAGATTTTGATCGGCCAGACCTAGTACTAAACTGAGGATCAGGTGATGCGGGTTCCGAAATCCTAACTGGCATTGGAATTGTATCCATATCATCATCATAAGAAAATTTCGAACTACGTGGTGGTTGAACTCTAACGGGGATCTGAGATTTTGATTTCTCCTCATACTTTTGATTAATGTGGGTCGGTTCGTTCGAAATGTTACACCACGGTGTATTGGGATCTGCCATTCTCAGGTTCTGAGCGTTTACGATTTTTGTACCACCTTCTAGTTGATGCTTAATCACAAATGTTACATCGCTAAGCGCTTTTACGATACGATAGTATGGTCGCCAATGAGAAGTCAATTTAGTGGTTGAACCAGGGGCAGTAGATGGATCTCGAAAGTAAACCATGTCGCCAATTTTGAACTTGATGGGTTTTGACTTGCGATCATAATAAAATTTATTTTTCTCGTGTCTGAGGGCCAGATTATGTTTAACTTCATGATCCGCGCGGCTAATATTTTCTAACATAGTGGGAACGTAATCCTCACCTTGATACCTGTACTTGGGTGAAAGCAAAGTGTCCATTGGGAGAACAGGGTCACGACCATGTACAATGTAGAATTGGCCATGATTTGTTGTTTCATTTTTTGCTGTACGATAGGCCGAAAGTCTTGATGGTAACTTTGTATCCCAGTCGCGTTGGTTTTTGCTTACTAACTTTGCTAACATATCATTTTGAACGCGATGGTACCTTTCACAACGTCCTTGAGAATTTTGCTTTCTTCGAGATAGAGATGGGCAGTGTGGCGCAAGCGTGTGGTGTAGCACTCAGTACTTAACCAGTACCAAACTGCATGAAGAAACACTGCACCAAAAAAAGAGGGTGGGGGGTTAGTTATTAATTACGCGGGGTTAGTTATTAATTACGCAAGGCAAGCAAACAAAAAGAGAAAACTTTAGCAAATCAAAATAAGTGCTGCATAAGGTATTCCGGTAGTATCAAAAACAAAAAACTGAAGAAAGTAGTGCGGGCGTTCAATGGCGCACAAAACGGTTGCCCGCAGAAGGGCGGGAACAAGTAAGAAAGTTTGTAACAATCCAAAGATAGGTGATAAACTTTCACTTTTTTTGCAAAAGATAAACTTTACTTCATTCAAGATAGTGATTGCTTAATTTCTGATCGCTTAATCAAAACTAATTGATACACAGCACGCACCAGGCACGGCACGACACGCCCAACACCGCCTCTGTTGTGGCGCAGCGCAGAGGGCACGTCCGGCACCGAGGAAGGCAGGGTGAGGAGTGCATACGTTATGCCGTATGCTACAAAAACAACTCAGACTCGGGTCACGAAGAGCAACATGAAGGGACCATTAACCAGCCAAACTAAAACCGACCACCGTGGTCTGTGAGTTCAACCAGCCCCCATCGAAGTTAGTTGGCAGCACGGGCTTGATTATTCCTCTGTCCCATTGACATCGCATGTTAAAATGTTCACTTTGGAAGGTCTCCAGATCGCAAATTTGGGTGCTCCCATAAACAAATTACATATCATCTGAAACCAACATCAATTTTCTTTTGGGTTCCGGAGTCAGTTTTACAATTCCCACAGAAACCTATCCACAGGAGAGCAAAAACTGACACGATGTCACGCCGCCATCGACCCTCCCTCCCCCAGAGTGCGACCACGCAGGCGTCACCGTAGCGCAACTGGTAGAGCGCTTGCTTGCCACGCAATAGGTCGTGAGTTCGGAACTGTGTTGGGGAGCTTTAACAAATTATTTTCAGAGATGTCTTTAAACTCAATGATTTTTACGTGCTATTGTAAGCCAATGTTAATAGAAACTTTAATTCTCCAGGACATTTCCTTTTTGTATTTACTGGGCAGATTTAAACGTAGAACAAAACCGCAAACTCGCCAAGCGGTGCCTTACGAGCACGGATGGAGATGGCGGGAGGAGGTGGGGGTCAGAAGCCCCAAAACTTGGTGTAGCCAGAGGGGGCACAGGGAGCACATGACCTCATCGATGCCGGAGTGCCCCTTTGATCGCTAGGCGGTGAACCGTTTGGGCTGTGCCGCTCGAAATTTAGTGTCATACTCCGTTGAACCCAGATGCAAGTAGACCTCATGTGGCGATTCCAACTATTATTAGACAATTTAGAACTATTTGTTGTCAGTTAGGGCATTCTGTCGTGTTTCACGGTACACGGGAAGAGTATGGGCACCTAACACGCGTCCAGCTAATGCCTCATCGTCGCCAATAATCGTATGGGCGAAGCTATTCTGGTGCCCATTGAGCTCATTTGGTGCCCCCTGAGCTGGTCAAAGGCCATGTGAACCAATCTGGAGCCAATTGAGCTAGTCTGATGACCCCATCTCTGAAGGCCAAATCTATGGAAATTTGATCGATGTTGTACCAGAAACGAAATTTTTAGGGCTCACACCGGACAAAAGGCTCTCATACATACCACATATGAAGCAGCTCCGCCCAAAATGTGTTGATACATGGAATATACTTAAAGTCCTAACAAAAATGAGGTACGGGGCAGACAGGAAGATGCTCATTTCGCTCTACAGGTAATTAATACGTTAAAAAATTGAGTATGGTAGCCTTGTATATGAAGCCGCTCCCAATTCCGCAAAAACAATGTTGGATACCATGCACCATCAAGCCGTTAGAGTTATAACCGGAGCATTTCGTACATCCCCAATAGCAAGCATGTTAGCGGACATCGATGAAATGCCATTAGAGCTGCGCCGTAAAACACTCGCTATGCGTTATGTACTGAAAATTAAACAATCCCCGACACATCCCACATATCCGGTCTTTTTGGTGATGCCCACCTCCGCCTGGTTGATAATGCGTCCCGCGCGGCAGGACGTCATCCGGCAGTAAGGATCCGCACCTGGCTTGTGGAGGCTGGGATAGACATAGATCTTGTTGAACCGTATGACACGTATTTGGTTGAACCCTGGCTTATCTCCAGAGTGAGCACAAACAAGGGCTTACTCGATCAATGTGGAAATATGCCTCCTGAAGTGATGCACCAGTTATTTACGGAGTTTTGTTCTGAATCTTATAATAATCACATCCACTTCTACACTGATGGCTCGAAGGGTGATGGTGGCACGGGATGTGCATTTGTTGGAGACGGCGTTGAAAAGTGTTTTAGTTTGCCGCGCGAGGCATCTGTGTTTACCGCTAAACTGTACGCAATATTCCGTTGTCTGGACGATGTTTCAAAGTTAGGGCGAGGAAGTTTGTTATTTTTACAGATTCGTTGTCTTACGCAGAGGCATTGGAGTCTTTTTACTTTTATAATATGTTAGCATCTTATTTCTTGACCCTGATTAGGCAGAAACTGCATAGCCTTAGGGGAAAGGCAAAATGTGTTGAAATAGCTTGGGTTCCAAGTCATTGCGGAATCACCGGGAATGAGCGGGCAGACAGATGTGCAAAGACGGGGGGCAGAACGTGCCGCTCCCGCAGGTCTCCGTATTCCTTTTTTGACATGTATGCTTAAGTTAAAAAGTATCTTATTAGTGAATGGCAACGTCGATGGGATAATGATTTTACAGGTAGGAAGCTCGGTGAGCTGAAACCACGCTTAGGGTCGTGGACCTCAATTAGTGCGGGCTCCAGAAGGGAGGAGGTTGTCCCGTGTAGATTGCGATTGGGACACACTCATTCAAATCATTCATATATTTTATCTCGTCGTCACCAGCCGGAGTGCCCGCGCTGTGGCGACAGGCTCACTGAGTCAAACATATCCTTTTAGATTGCCGTGACTATGAGATAGAGGGGAACCGACATCTGCAGGGATCTCCGACACTGGATTCTCTTTTGGGCGAGCATCCTTCTGTGAAGATTGCTACCATTATGTTATATCTGAGGAGCGTTGATTTTAATGTCATATATTCACCCTCGTAGTTTTTCAGGTTTTACATGGTGTCTACATTCATGTTACCTTTTCGCTGACCTTGGTATGTAATGTTAAAATGTCTGTGATTCTCTTCAGTTTATACATTTTATTTTATTATTTTTTCATTTGTATTATTATATCGTTGTGTTATGTTTTTTAACGTATGAACTTTTGTTACAATTTTAAAAACTTAACCTGTTTTACACCTTACTTATTGTTAAGTCTACCGTCCTCAGGGAAGGGGGCGTAAAAGGGAGGGGTTGCCCGGACGCCCCAGAGCCATGGATCGTGATTGCGGGTGTCGAGTGATTTGCCATGTGGCAACTTCAGTTGGGTGCTTCTGTAAGTGGCGACTCTAATTTGAGATGAGAGGATAATTTCATGGTGGATTTTCGGTTTCCAGCGTGCCAGCTGATATTTGATGTAAAGTGAAATATTTAGGATTTAATGCAACTGTAATTCGGGTTGATGGTTGATGTCATGTCGATGAATTTTTGACTGATAAGTGACGGCGGTGGAGAGATGGGCGGTCACGTGACTTTGTTTACATCGGCCGGTCCGGCCCCGGGAACGTTCTTTCCGGTTTTGAATCCGTGGCGAGCGGTTCTGTGGTTCAGTGTGCGGCGTTTACCAACCCTCTGATGTAAGTAATCGCGAAGCGGGGGAGCTAAAGTGTGAAATCTGTTCAGTATTTGTTAAGTTTCATGCAAAATATTATCTAAATCGTTCTGCGGGGATTTAAACTAGGTATTTGTTACAGGTGACGTTTGTGACGCTTTTTCTGGGATTTAATATTTGCGTATACTTGCTCTGCCAAGTATATTGTGGCACTTTATCTATCAGCTCGTGGGTAGTCCTGATGACATTACTTTGTAGGTGCGGCCCTTGGGGTTTTCGCGCCGGCTAGGCGGCGCCCGCAGCGGGTGACAGTGGAGCAGCGGAGGCTGGGTGTGTGATGGCCTCCCTGGTGCGGCGGCACCGTCGTGTGGGCAGGACGCCACTGGCCGGTAGGATTTCGGAGTTGCGGATGCTGTTGGTCAGCTGGTGTGATAGTTTTTTTTGCGGCTTCTTTATTGAACTCCGAGGCATTTAATAGTGGTGCATTACGCTGGTGAAAGGGGGGTTTTCTGAGGGATTTTTCGATGACTGATGGATTTCCTGGTGGTGTTATGTAAGGGAAAATCCGGGGAGATGTGGTTTATGGTGGTGTACGGAATTTTGATTTTGTTGTCTGCTCGGCAGCAACCATCTTCATCTTCATCTACTTCTTTGTTCATCACTGAACAATAAATGGTCTGCGGCTGTCTTCTGCGTGTGTTGGTGGGCGGCGGCGGTTACACTTATTGAAATGTTGCTGACTTGTTGCGCATAAGTCTTAGTTATGCATTTTTTAGTGTTATAGGCGCCGAATGACCTCAGAAGTCAGCGCGCCCTAAAACGCCAAACATGATGATGAGCTAGTCTAGTCCCTGGGGAAGATTGAGCTGTTCTGGGGGGGGGCTCTGATCCACATCATGGGTCCCCTGAGCTGGTCTTGAATAGATGTGGAGTAAGAACACAAGGCCAAACACCAGCATCTAGGGGGCCACTGAGCTATAGTCCAGTCCCTGGCTGCACAGCTGCCTTGTGGGGCTCTATGTTACACTAGGTGGTCCCCGGGCTGGTCTTGAATAGATGATCACCATAAATTCAAGACAGCCTTTAAAAACTCCTAAAATACTATACATCAATAGGTCATACGGACATCACTATGGTCATAAAGGAATAGGGGCATACAGGGGATATGACCCTACAGGGCATAGGGGCATCCAGGAAACAAAATGAGGCAGGTAACTCGATCAGGTAGTTCGGGAAAATACAATCCTACCATTAATGACTTTTACAGTAAAAGATAACCAACTAACTCTGCCTTGAATTGAGGGATATTTCCCCCATAAAATCTGATCTGTTAAAGGCAAGTGCAGATAATCAACAGCAAAAAAAGACACTGAGGTGGAGAAAAAATGGCATTTCATCAACTAGAAGCAGACAGCGCACATAAAAAATATCAGGATAAGAGAAAACTCTGCATTATTTTTTCAGATGTGATTGTGGGCCCCCATGCACTGCAGGTTGTGTGCACTGACCTTGCCCACAAATGTTCCAGGCTTAATTTGCAATGTGCCTGCTGCAGGTGCAATGATAGCATTAGTTGGGTTTATCATGTCTTGCCATTTTTTGTTTTTCACAGCATATGATTAAGCAGTGTATGTGTTGGAAAAGTGCTTATATTCCCAAAAGAAAAGATCAAGATCAGATTGATGTGTATCAACGGAGAAGGGAGGCAGGTAATGCTCCAGGAAGAAACAAAACTTATGTTTGCAAGCTTCACATTTTTTCCAGTATGTGATTGTGACTCCCTCTTGAACTTTGGATTGTGTGCATTGGATTTACCATGCCGTGCAATTGTGTTTTCCTCAGCATATGATTAAGCAGTGTCTGTGTGTTGAACAGGTGGTTGTGCGTTCCCAAAAGAAGATATCAAGATCATATTGATGTAGCTCAAAAGAGAAAGAAGGAGGCAGGTAACATGCTAGGAAGAAAAACCAAATGTTTAAATATCACATACTTTAAGACCTTTAGCATTGTTTCAGGGGAAATTTTACTTATTTCTTGCTATTCCTGGATCTTGGGATATATTGAGAAACAAGGCCAGAGAGCGAAGACTCGTACCACATGATTGCCAGATTTTATGCATCTGGGCAAACCCACCAGAAGTAAAAAGATGAATTAAAAAATGCAAGCAGACCTGGAAAAACAAGTGAGCACAAGTGACCTTCTTCGGGAAGTATTGCGAGCCATGCAACTAAATAAGCCCACTTTCTATGCTAAAAAATGTTTTTGTTATATGGCCAGAGATAAACACATTTTACCCAGCTTCTAAGGAAAGGTTCAGAAACATGAGTGACAGAAAAATTCATTTACTTTATTTGAAATTACCCAAAGATTATATATCTATCTACCACAATCTCCTGCCGTCAGTCTTCTGAACATACATAAGGGCTGACCAAATCGAAATGATATATTGTAAAAATCCAGGAGATTTCACAAACTGGGCTATTTTGAAGCACACCTTTCGTCAAGTTTGCGAAGTATGGCAGCAGGCCAGACGAGTCGCACCAGCCATCTAAAATTCTTGCACCGCCAGCCACCACAAATTCACACCAATCTGCCATATACCAGGGAGAAAAACGCACCCATTTCTACCCACAAGATGCAATGCTACCTCTCTTATTAGTTACTTGAGGACTTTTCATAAGGCCCCCCTGTATCTTTATAACCATATAGTCATTATTTGTTTGGTTTTCAGTGTCACCTTCCTCGCACCAGTCTCACAAATTCGCAGCAGGTTGGTAAAATTCACACCACTCGCTCCTGTCTCCAAGGGCACCGCACCAACGAGATCTCGTCGAAAATGCCATACTTTGCACACAACGAAAGGCTTTCGTTGGCGAATGCATCTTACCTTGACTGCAGAATACACGTTTCTCATGTTACAGGTAACACATCTGCCAATGGAGGGGCTCTCCAGAGAAAAGCAGTGTAACAGAGAGCCCATGCAAGATTTCTGTAAGAATTTTAATAACAACAAATAAATACTAGAACCATCTCACTCCCTCTAAAGCAACAACAATCACATCAAGCAAGCAAGCACAGGCGAGAGCAAAAGAAACGAGAGCCACGCAATGGAAAAAATGCCTCGTTAACAACTTGTTTTTTTATTGTCCGTGTTTTGGAGGAGTTATCATATGGCAGCACGAAACTTCGGGCTACCCATTGTCTACTACCCTGAGTTCAACAGCCCGATCGGCAACTACAGGCACCAGGCAGCAAAGCTCACATGCCTACCTGACAGAGTTGTGCGACTCACGAGTCGGAGTCGGAGTTCAGCTCAAATTCTGACTCAATCGACTCCAATATTTAACATTACTTCTTTACTTCAACCACTGCAGAAACACCCGTCGTCGCTGGTTGTTGTCAGTTCTCGTCGTCTGAGAATAGTGTGCGCCATTGCTGTCTTTGGAGAACAAATTCAACCAAATATAGGCTTAAGCTGAAGTGGATTTAGGGCAAAAAGTGTAAACATCATGTGATAATTCATAAAGTAATGCAAATATTTGTATAAATACATATTTTTTTATAATGTTTGTCTCTCGTGGAAACACCCAGTGCGCGGCTTGACACTTGGTGCTGAGCCAGAGACATATTTACTGCCCGTACTACAACGACGTGTTTTGTATATTTAGGATGATGATGAGGTGAGAGCGACTGAAGATGAGAGCATGAATTAATATAACTCCCTCCGTTGCCCCCCCGGCCAGCAAGTGAGGTGAAAACCTGTTGTTCACCAGCCCCTGGAGCAACGAAGGGAATGGGGATTTTCTCGTCTGGTTGTCGATCCAAATGATGTCGATGTCAGAAAAAAGATAAAGTCAAGTCTATACTCACCCTTTTAGGCTCCCCGGTTTCTATTCTGAAAAGAAGATGATGAGGTGCGAGTGACTGAAGATGAGAGCATGAAGTGAGGCATGAATTTATATGTGTGTCAGGCGTGGGAGCACCACAATGTGACTCGACACGGGGTGCTGAACCACAGACATGTTTAATATACGTTGATTATAACGCGTAACGCTTCCGGAGAGATGCAAAGGCGCCAGGACCTCCCCGGAGCAACCCGCCCGACCGAAACCTGACAGACCCAAAGGGAGCCAAATCTGTTGGTGTTGGAACATCTGTTGTCCCTAAAGCATATCGGTATGGCACAGATTATTCAAAGCTCCCCCATCCCCCAGGCTGCCGCCGAACAAAATCACAGCCAAGGAGGCCCCGGCACCCCCGCGAAAACATAATGTCATCCGCACGATTTGTCGGGACATGACTAAATTTAAGCATACGCTGGCTGAATACGTGGTTGATATTTCTAAACATGTTCTAGTCATGCAAGAACAGTATATATTTTAGAGAGCACTGAAGCCCTACAATTTATTTTTGTACTCGTTTATTTAGTATTGTTCTACTCATTCAAATGAACTATAAGCTTTCTAAATTTAATATTTTACTGACTTTGACCGATGAAATGTTGTTTCAACATTTTCTTGATAATTAGTTTACTTCTTGGGATTTCCTCAATAGATTGAAATTTATCGGAAAATATGCTATTCCACAACTTCGGGGCCAAACAAGGGGTCGTGAAAGGGCGGTAATTCCTATTTGAGAATGGTTGATCCAGTAGGGGGGGGTTCTTCTTACCTCACGATATCCTGGTTCCCTGAGGCAAAACAAATTTTGTATGGCTTCAGGAAGCTGACCAACAAGGAATTTATGAACTATAATTAATATTTGCGTTTTCGCAAGTTCAGACACTTTGAGGATCCAGTACTTTTTGAAAACTGGTTCTGAGCTTCCAGGGAGGTATATTCTATCAATGAGTCGAACGGCTTCTTTTTGGAGGATGTTAATTTTGTAAAGTTGAGATGAGTAATTCACACCCCAGATGAGAAAGCAATAGTTAAGGTAAGGTTGGATTAATGCATAGTAAAGGAGAAGTGCTATACGATCTGAAATAAAGTATCAAATCCTACAAATAATGCCAATGTTTCGACTTATTATTTTAGAAATATGATTTATATGCCCAGAAAACTTAAGTTGCTTATCGAAAATCATCCCGAGATACTTAATCTCCTCTTTTTCTTCAATAGGATGCTGGCATATTTTTATGTTTAAGTGATTTTTTTGGGATAAGGAGAGCAATGCTGCGTGAAGGTTTTTTCAAGGTTGAGAGACAAATAGTTTGCACAAAAGCAGTCTGAAAGCTGCAAGAGAGTTTCATTCACGTTCGTTTTAAGTACTTCTGGATCTTTGTGTTTTGAAGAGTAGGGCCGTATCATCAGCATAGGAGAGATATAGTGCATTTTCACCGATATGCACTATTTTCACCGATATGACATTGTTTCTTTTGGCTCAAAGGCGCCGTCTATAGCTGCTTTTTTAATTTTACCTATTAAAAGCAGATATTGTTATTAGCATTGAAAAGTTTGACCTCCGATTTGACAAAAATGTTGAGACGCCTTTATTGCAAGAATGAGAGGGATTATTTCATGTTATTGGTTCTGTCTGATCAGAGAACCTTGCTTGGCGGGCTTGGCGTCCGTATTTTATTTGGAAGGCTATACATTAACAATTTTCTCTGAAACCGTGCTCCCATTTTGAAGAGCGATAGGTTTGTAATGTGTTGGAGGTTCTCAAGCTGAAAACTGGATGGGGTCTAAGATATGATTATATTAAAATTAAAACACGTTTTTTTCAGATGTTTATACTTTATTCCGCAAAAAGACAGATCAGTTTAGTCGTTAACACATCGCAAATTACACATACAATATTCATATCCGAGCACTGACGGTGAGATCATATCAGAACAGTGTTAAGCAAGCAGAAAACAACCAAAGAATCAAATCAAGTTTTCGATACACGAGATCAAGAGATAAATCCTAAAGCAGAGGAACATTCAATCTTTGAGAAGTGTTTCATCGAAAAGTGCATACAGCCCACTTGTCTGTGTGCTCGTTCAGGCGTCCTTTCCACACAGCCATAATACGTTCAGTTTCCCTATCATTTTTTAATCGGCGCAACATATGTTCGACGCTGAAGTTCTCTTTACTGTTGACAATATCTTTCGCTATTATAATAACATGGTTCACAAACCTATCCTCAACACCTAAGATAGCTTCCTTTTTGCTTATTGTTAGCGTACCTAGTCCGTTCAACGAGTTTAGTCAAAGCTGTACTTCATCCCAAAACAGTCTCACGTACCTACACATCCAATATTTATGAATTGTGGTTTCCCGATAAATATTGCACCTCATAAACATTTCAGTTTCGGATTTTCCCATTTTGAATAAAAGGCAGTTTGTAACTGATAACTTTGTGACTACTTTGTGTTGAATCATTTGAAGATACACAGAGTCTGTTTCTTTGAATATTCGTGCATATGTTTCAGGCCAATGGATATTGCCTAACTGGGCATCCCAATACCCCTCCCATGTATTACTACTATTGCAGAACTTAGAATTTGTGATAAGACTGTAGAAATTTTTAGCACCATTCTTTTGCTTGACAATGAATGCTACATACGGATGAATTACCGGGCCGACTAGTTTGGTTTTATTACCTTCTCGCCACTCCCTAGGCAGGCTTTGAACAAGACCCAAAAAATCGAGATATGTTGCTTGCACGTTGAATCTATCCTTAAACTCTTCTAAAGTCAGCATTGCCCCTGTTGTACCATGTACAAGATCATTTAAGTTTTCTACTCCTTTGTGTCGCCAGTGCGGAATTTCGCTCTCTTTAAACTTTGTGTAATCAGAGTACCATATACTGCAATTTCCAATGTCACTATTTTCTATTGGGATGGCTGGTGTTATGGTTGCATGGGCTTGAAATGTCTCTTTCCAGAAGGGGTTGGTGACTTTCAATGCAAGATGCCTCATTGTTCGAGCATTTCGCTGCCAGATAAAAACATCCTTTGCAATTTCTTTGTCAAATAAAGTCTTCCACACGTGGGAAGTATTCATATACCTTCTACACCAGGTTGCTTTAAGGGAGATTATATAAGAATCAATGTCGGCCATGGATAAGCCACCCTCGCTGTACGGCTTGTAGAGACTACTTCTTCTTATCCGATCAGATTTTCCTCGCCAAATGAATGAGAACATTTCTTGCTTAAGACTTTTTATAAATCTATCATTTGGCCTGGGCAAAGCCGTGAAAACGTGAGTGAAAATTGGAAGAACCAATGACTTCAAAACAACTATTTTACCTTTAATAGTTAGATATCGATTTTTCCATCCTTTTAATATATTCCTGACCCGTTGTAACCTGTTCTCAAAGTTTTCAACGAAGACGTTTGCATCATCATTTGCAAAATATACTCCCAATACTTTGAGCTTTTTAACCCACTTAAGATGCAGGTCTACACAAATCGGGTCTTTATTTCCTACCCCCGCTCCCGCCCAAAATGCCTCACTTTTACTGATGTTTGGTTTTAATCCAGAATACTTGGCAAATATTCCAAGATCATTAAAAAGCTCCCTGCAACTATTTATACTCCCATCCAATAAACATAGCGTATCATCAGCAAAACAAGACAGCTTAAATTCCATATCACGAATTTTGATACCTTTAATACCTCGGTTCATTTTAATCTTTTCCAGCAAACACTCAATGACCAAAAGGAATACATAGCAGCTTAAGGGATCCCCTTGTCTGCATGATCTCTCAAGATTTATCCTGTCGGATATATGGCCATTGTAAACAAGTCTAGAAAACGCTCCCACATAGAGCACGTCAAACCATTTTATCATGCTATCAGGAAAGTTTCTCTTTTTAAGGGTTTCTCTTACGAACTGCCAGCTCACGGTGTTAAATGCTCCCTCAATATCCAGGCTCAAAAAGAGAGCAGACTTGTTATTTGTTTTCAGGTGGTGCAGTATATCATAAGTTAGACGTGTGTTATCGCCGGCAAATCTTCCGTGTACAAAAGCTGTCTGCTCGCAGCTAATGACGCTTGAGATTACTTTTTTGAACCGATTCGCAATCGCTCCTGCTAGGATTTTATAACTGCTGTTGAGGAGAGTTATTGGACGGTAGGATTTGATCTCGTCCCTAGGTTTCTTGGGTTTAGGCAGAAGAGTAAGTATTCCTTCGCGCAACGTTAAGGGTAGCCGGCCTTTTATGTAACTTTCCAACGCCATGCGTAATAAAAATGTTTAAGATCGCTCCAAAAGAATTTGAAAAACTCTGCAGGGAATCCATCAGATCCCGGTGATTTATTATTTTTCATGTTTCTCAGTGCAGATTCTAGTTCGCTCATTTCAAGAGGAACATCTATCATTCTTTTTCTTTGTCTGCAATTTGTTTCACTTCTAACTCTTGCAAAAATGCTTCTAATTCGGTTTCATCCACAAGATGTTCCTTGAATGTTCTTCGGAAATGTTCTACAAGATATGCAATTATATCCTTCTGTTTGGTTAATCTATCTGTCCCCACCGTAATTGCGGGAATCTGCTTGTTCGTAAAATTTCTTTTTTCCAATCTCAGAAAATACGATGTCGATTTTTCCCCAGCTTCCTGCCATTTAGCCCTACTTCGTGTTATCAGACCATCTACCTTTTGGCTGCGCAAATTTTCTAACCTAATTCTATAACGTTCTACTTCATCCAAAACATCAGTGCTGGTGTTCGAATCTAACTCAATCTCAAGTTCTGCTATTTTTCTTTCTAGCACACTCACTTCGCTTCTTGTCTGTCGAGCTTTGTGTATGCCATAAGATATTGTTTCTGTTCGAATATTTAATATGAGAGCTTCCCAGAAGCTAGAGTCACTAATCACAAAATCCACTTCCCCAGCATGGTTTTCCACAAATTTGTCACTATAAACCGGTATGGCATACTGGTGCACTGTATGATTTATGGCTTGCTTTATTTTTAACACAAACTCGTAGTCTTTCAGCAAAGATTGGTTAAATTTAAAAAAACCTTGCCCTCTAGGCTGATCATCAACATTTAGGCTCATGGTGATCATTGAGTGATCGCTTCTATAAGCTGGCTGAATCTGGCAACTCGCAATACGAGCAGAAAGAAGCTCAGAGGCAAGAAAGTAATCGAGGCGAGCTTGCTTTATGTCGGGCCGCCTAACGCGCCATGTATACCTTTTTTCATTGCTGTGCATGGTACGATAAACATCAGTCATGTTGTTCTCTTCCATCATTTTGATTATGCGATTTCTCGCCCTCATGTTGTTTTCTCGCGCATAATTATGCGTGTCAAGCTCTCCGTTTAGAGCTACATTCAAGTCACCTGCTTAAAGCAGAGGCGTGTCCTGACCAGCTGTTTGCAGACACAGCTCTTCTAGTCTACTATAAAATTCAGGACAGTCATCGTTTGGGCCATAGACAGAAGCAATCACGACATCAAAACTCTGATTAATTTTTGCTTTTGTAATCAAATAATTGCCGTCTTGATCTACAATCGTATTCTGAAAGTGAATGTCAAAATTTTTTTGTGAAAATAGCTACGCCCCTTGAATTGTGCGTATGAGGTGCAATAAGTACATCCGTTCCCCACATATTACGAAACGAATTTTCTTTGTCAGGAATGCAGTGAATATCTTGTAGCAAGTAAATGTTGAAGTCAAGCTTACGCAAGTAATAAGAACATCTTTTCTCTTTCGTTAACTTCCCAGTCCCCTACAATTTACCAAGCAAATCTTAACTGCACCCATGTGTTATTTCACATTCAATGAATGAACAGCTAACAAACCTCTGTACTTTCCCAAAAACAGCATCATTTTAAACACGCAACTGTGGAGCGCTACACAACATTTGCACCGTGGATTGAATGATTCTTCACTCATGCAAACACATACACACAGCTTATAAATGTAGCTTTTGGAGGTCTTCCCAATCGTCCACCCGCACGTTGTAGCCATGTTGCCTTTCCTTCAGAAACACTGATCCATGGCGGGTAAACACTGTATATATCTTGCCCTTCTTCTTCAACGCCAAACACTCGTTGAATATTTCTTGCCTATAGCCCGCAAGGGACTCCGCTACATACAGCTCGTTTCCCCTCGCCATGTTTCTCAGACTTAGTCTTTTACTATAGATAAGGTCGCGCACTGATCCGTCACCAGACTTAACAAAACGGCAGTAGATTTTGCCTTTCGTGCGGTGTACTCTGTCTATATCACTTCTTTGCATGTTCAGATCCGGGAAAGCTGCATTGAGCAGCGTCACCAGCGTCTCCCCCACATCCTCCCGCTGGCGTTGTCGAGTCGCTGTAGCCCCACCAGCGCCGGCTGCTGCCTCCGCCGCTGCTGCGCGGTCCGGCTGCGTTGGTGAGGTAGCCGCTGCCACCTGCGCGTAGCTGCCGCCGGCCGCCCGCTGCACATCAGCCGACCGCTCAGAAGCCCCTCCTCCGTCCTGACGAACAGCTGACTCCGCTTGCGCCGCCTCCCCCTCCCCGTCACGGGGTGACCCTGGGCCAGCGGCCGACCCGGTCGGAGCGGCCCGGGGCGGCGGTGACGTCATAGGCCGGCCGGCCCGAATGGCGGGTCCGGAGAACACCAGCGTTGGCTGACGCGAAATCACTTCATTCTGATGGACTTTTCGCTGAAGCTCTCGCTTCTGTATTCTCTTTCTGTAGCTGCTTTTTCATGGCCTCCATCTCTTCATCCTTGCGGTTAGTGTGATCTTCGAGATCCTTCACACGGTCACGCAGGGAGCTTAATTCGGCTTTCATGGAATCCGCAATGTCTCTAAATTTGTCTTTCAACTTGGAAAACTCTTCTAATTTCTTCTCCATCATGTCTTTGATGGCTTCCATATCTCCGTTCTCTCGTGACTCACCTGATACACGGCGCCGCTTCTGGGGACTGGCGGATCTTGACTGTAGCTGCTGGATTTTCTGCTGGACGAAACCCTTGCCCTTTTTCAAATGTGACATCACAACTAAAAACAAGAGCCGGTCACCCTATCTACATCAGCACCTTTCGTTTGTCTTCATCAAAATCCTGTCTTCGGCGCCCGCGCTCTCACAAAAGACCTGACACGGCCGGGTCGGAGCGAGCCCCGGACACGTCCGCACGCCACCAGTGCTCAGGCGAGACTCCAAAATTAAACACGTTGATAAAATTTCAATTTCTATTGTCCTTTGTCATATATGGTATACTATTTCTTAGGGTTTACTGTAGTTCTTAGAATTTTGCAATTGCAACTAGGTACTCTAGTAATTATTTCTTAAACTTTGAATAAGCTCATGGCATATTAATGTTTCATTTAGAAAAATTACCTAGCATCGTTATGTAACAGAAAAAGCAATACCTATACCATCCCTGCTAATACAGTTTAGATCATGGTTTTTTAGCTTGGACCTTTTCTGACAGTATGGAGGTTCAATGATTTGTCTATGTTGGTGTAACCTTAGCCCTTTTAGGTCCCTTTTGATTCCAAGTACCTAGTTTAACATGCAATGCTCGTATTAGAAATCATTGCAACATGTTTTTAGCTTTTTTTTTGGGCAGTGACAGTCTGGAAGAATGAAAAAAGTGGTCCATGGTTGCTGGCTAATTGTTAACCAATGTTTGAATGCCAATTAATTAATTTTGTTTCTATTAATCTTTAGTTGCCTATAGGACTTTCTGAAAAACTTGTGTTTGGCTGGTTTATTGATTTTTTCTTAATTTTTATTATTATTTCTGTACTTATCATTTATTTATTTTATTTTGAAAACGAGTCGAAGTTTGAGTTGAGTTGAGTCAGAGTTGACTCGAATGAAGTTAACCTTGAGTCAGAGTTGAGACGACTCACTGAACTCTCGGCGCGCCCTAAACCACCAATTACGATGATGAGGACTCACTGAACTCTTGATCATGTATTGAGTCGGAGTTGAGTCAACCGCTCTCAGCACTTCAGTTGAGTTGAGTCGAATCAATAAAATTATGAAACGCACAACTCTGCTACCTGGGCCACATTGTGCTGTAGTTGTACACCAACAGCACCGTCCCGAACGCTGCTGGCGCTCCTGCGAAGCCCCTGCGGAAGACTACCGCCTCCCGGGCAGGCTGCGGCTGTTTGTCCCGTAACTCGGCACTGAGCTGATACAGAGCTTCCATTTTGATGTCGTGGTGCTTGTCTCCTCACTGAGAGTTGATCGATGTGCAATACGACCATACAAGGTGAAAATATATCCCTGACCTGACATGAGGTCATGCCATTTTCACTATTTGATTTAATTTGATCGTTGTGTACAGTATTTGATTTGCCAGGATGATGCCAGACTCCAATGATGCCAGACCACTGCTCTATTACCGCTCAGAAAGAATCTAAAGGGGAAATCTGCAATCCCTGCCCCCATCAAGTACGGAACGCACTTTTTACCCCTCCATTTTACGTTTTTCGGTGCCCCTGTGAAACACTTGATAACTCTGTGGCTGACTTCCTTCACCCCATGAGGTGACATAATTGATGGACGGTCCTAATCCTTTGGAATCTCCTTTAACCTCTGGGGGCCTCAATATTGACCTGAACAGAAACCAGTTGGCGTAAATTCTCTTGTTTTATCAAGACCTCTCGAACTTTCCCGTAATTTTGGTTTCGCTCTTTCAGAAAATGAAATGGTCTGGGCAGAGGGCGAGTTAAACTGGCAAAGGCAGTGTATATCAGAGACGGAGGCTCCCTCAGCAAAAGACTGTACCTGTGAGAGTCCCTCTACTTGTTTAATACACTGCCACTTCCAACTGGTGTTTATCTTGTTGTAGAGTAAATGTTAATGGGGGGAGATTGTGTGCTTTTGCAGCGCGTGCTCCGAGCTCTGTAATGCAATTCTATTGAAGCTGATATCACCTCACATTTGGCGGCACCTAACGATCACCTCAACATTTATGGGATAGTTTTCATTTTTAACGTGGTGCCCGAAGTAGTGTCCGGCACTCATAATGTCGATACGAGGTACTGTGACGGGTCGTGGAGTGTTGCTGGCCCTTTGTGCTTTGACTAGTTGTGTATGGACATTGGAAGTGGAGGGACGGGGGACGTGCCCCCGCCTCGCGAATCAGAGGGGAACATCCCCCACATTTATGGACTCTACCCAGATTCTTTGCTTTTCCTCCATGTTACCTGCCTGGACTTACGTATGTGCTCATGAAGTGCTTGGTTGTTAGCTTTGTGAAAGAAGTATGTTCAAAATTCATCTCCCAGCCCGCGGTCGTCGCCAGTCCGGGGTCCATCCCCTCCCCCATTTAAAATTTCATGGTGACGCCCCTCCAGTTGAGTATATGCTAGCAACAAGGCTAACAACTACATTACACTCTGACAGCGGAAATCAATCACTTTTAGTAGTGGTATATCCTGTGCGTCCAACAAGGAACTCGACTTGTGGATATATATATATATATATATATATATATATATATATATATATATATATATATATATATATATATATATATATGTATGTATGTATATTAGGGGTGTCCAGATTTCGGTTTTTTCGAAAAATTGTAGAAAGCCGTGGTTTTTCCCATGGTTTCAAGCATTTTAAGTTCCTTTATGCACAAAAAACCAGGTTTAAACAACATTTAGGGGTCGCGAATTTGATTTCAAAATGGGAATTTTGGCCATTTATTGCCAAAATTGGGACAAAAGTGCATATAACCAGACCGTTATGGATAGTATCAATATAAATGCATGTTAATTAAATAGAATAGCTCATTAGCTTTCGTTTGATACCAGTTTGGTATTAATATCACTTTTGGTTGACTTTTATAGGCCTTCAGTCATACAGTTATGACCCGTCTCTGAGCGCCACTGACCTATGCGTGGGTTCAATTCCAGCTGCAGAGCGCTCTACCGGAGGCAGGGAAAACGCTGCGATTGACTGCTGTTTAGCGAAATGCTACTGGTATTGCACCCATATTTTCGAACACACTTCACAATTAAGTAGCTACTTGACTATTTAATTAGCTAATTAATTGATTAATTCAGATATCAATTAATTAAGCCCTGCTTGTAGGTACAGTTACAGCTAATGATGCACATTCTGTTTTCAGGCTGGGACAGACAGTGCGGTCAATTTGGAAGTAAATAATTGCGTTTCTGTCTGTTTGACCATTGTGTTTTGTATGGCATGGCCCAATCACAGTCAATAATGTGATCTGCCACCACATACGGCTTGGCTGGGCACCCGTCACCAACCATAACGGGTGCAAAGTTTCCAATTTCCAGCCAGGTCCTGAGGCGTTTTCTCCAAGCCAAGCAAGACGCAGAATGCCGGATGAGGCGTCTATGAATACTATTGACGCCGGTGAGCAGCTTTGGAAGCTGGCACGCATCAAAACATTGCAGCACAGAGCCCATACGGTAAAGCTGACTAAGCTGTGGGAGATATGGAGGTGCTTGTAGAAAAGCAAGAGCGACGCCAGCTCTGATGCTCGCTCCAAGCAGGAGGATATAAGCTTCTAACAAAATAAACGCGAAGACCTTTTCAGTACCATCAGAGGTCTGGATAAGCTATTCAAAAGGAGAAACAAAAGAACGAAAGAGAAGATATGGAGCTGAGAACCGAAAAGAGCTAGAGGAGAAAAAAGCAGATGACGCCGGGACGATGCGAAGTCTTGGATGACCAGTCGAAAGCAGTTCACTCACCAGAGGAAATGGAGGTGGATGGGGACGAGATAGATGAAGAGCAGGACATGGCGTGGACACTTGGGTACGATGCAACCGAGGAAAAAGGGCGTCATTCTTATTCTGCACCAAAATATCATGTATCAGCCGGGGGATGGGTGGCTTAGTGGATAGCGCGTCTATCCACTAAGCCATCGGTCCCAGGTTCGAGTCCCGACGGAGCTTCTGAATAGGTCAATCTTACCCCCAAAAGGGTGAGAGATGGTGACGCCGTATAACCTTGGCACCTGGAGCGTCGTTAAACCTAACAATTATTATTACCATCAACCAAGACGCTTTACTACACAAAGCTTTTTATGTTGGCTGACCTGCTGAGCCTGGAGGAGGAGCTGTAAGCCCTGCTGCGTCGCATGGTGCGGTTTCTTGCGTTGGTGCACGCATCATGCGACGCAGCACGGCTCACAGCTTCTTCTTCAGGCCCAGCCGGTCAACAAACATGAAGAGCTTGGTGTAATACAGCGTCTTGGCTGATACATGATATTTTGGTGCAGAATGAGGTTGACATCCTTTTTCCTCGGTTGCTTCGTACCCGGTGCCTACGTCATGTCCTGCTCTTCGTCCGTCTCGTCCTCATCCACCTCTATTTCCTCTTGTGAGCGAACTGCTTTCGGCTGGTCACTCATGAGTCTTCTGCTTTGCTTTCTCTTCTCGCCTTTTCTCGGTTCTCAGCTCCATATCTTCTCTTTCGTCCTTTTGTTTCTCCTTTCGTGGAGCTTATCTAGACCTCTGATGGTGCTGAAAAGGTCTTCGAGTTTATTTTGATAGAAGCATATATCCTGCTTGGAGCGAGCATCAGCAGCCTGTCGTCCAGTATCCCTTCTGCGAATAAGGTGTCGCGATGTCGCACAGTTCTTTAAGAGCCTTCCGAAACACCTCGCGTCGGTCAGAGCTGGTGTCGCTCTTGCTTTTCTGCAAGCACCTCCATGTCTTCCACAGCTTAGTCAGCTTTACCTTATGGGCTCTGTGCTGCAATGTTTTGATGCGCGCCATCTTCCAAAACTGCTCACCTTCGTCAATAGTATTCATAGACGCCTCATCCGGTATTTTGCGTATTGTAAGGCGTGGAGAAAACGCCTCAGGACCTGGCTGGAAATGGGGAAACTTTGCACCCGTTATGGTTGGTAACGGGTGCCCAACCAAGTCGGATGTGGTGGTGAACCACGTTCTTGACTGTGATTGGGGCATGCCATACAAAACACAAAGGCCAAACAGACAGAAACACAATTATTTACTTCCTAATTGGCCGCAGCGTCTGTCCCGGCCTGAAAACAGAATGTGCATCATTAGCTGTAGCTGTACAAGCAGGGCTTAATAAATTGATATCTGAATTAATCAATTAATTAGCTAATTAAATAGTCAAGTAGCTACTTAATTGTGAAGTGCGTCCAAAAATATGGGTGCAATACCAGTAGCATTTCGCTAAACAGCGTTTTCCCTGCCTCCGGTAGAGTGCCCTGCAGCTGGAATTGAACCCACGCTAGGCCAGTGACGCTCAGAGACGGGCCATAACTGTATGATTGGACGCCTATAAAACGTCAACCAAAAGTGGTATTAATACCAAACTGGTATCAAACGAAAGCTAATGAGCTATTTTATTCAATAAACATGCATTTGTATTGATACCATCCATAACGGTCTGGTTATATGCACTTTTGTCCCAATTTTGGCAAAAAATGGCCAAAATCCCCATTTTGAAATCAAATTCGCGACCCCTAAATGTTGTTTAAACCTGATTTATTGTGCATATATGAACTCAGAATGCCTGAAACCATGGAAAAACCACGGCTTTCTACGATTTTTCGAAAAGACCGAAATCTGGACACCCCTAATGTATACGCATTACATAGTGACGGTACAAAACTGGGCCAACCGATTTGGATGTCTCAACTCTCGGCAATACGGGCTTTGCGGAGAGGGGGCGCGTGCGCAGCCGCTTACTGCCTCACACACGCCGACGGACCGACCAGTGAGTGGTGGAGCGCCGGGGCAGTAGAACGCTGGCTGTCACTGCCCCAGAGAGCGGAGTAACAGACCGACCAGTGAGTGGTGAGGGCGCCAGGGCATAAGTAGCCTGCCCCAGACAGCCGAGTCACTGACTGACCGACTAGTGACTGGTGGAGCGCCGGAGCAGAAGCAGACTGCCCGAGACAGCCGCAGACCGACAGCACTGAGACCGGAACCACTGAGCAGACCAGACCTGCCTAGACAGGGGGGACTGGCGGTCTGCAGGCCAAATTCTGCAGGTGGACAGGGGGGACTGGCGGCCTCCAGGTCAAATTCGGCAAGTGGACAGGGGGGACTGGCGGCCTCCAGGTCAGATATTCTACAGTGGCGCTGTCAGGCGAGTCAGTCGAAAATGACTGAAAATAGAGCTAATCTTTCGGCTGGTCTAGTGCGCCGTGCTTCTGAAGAGTGACTCGGAGAGCTTGATATCAGAGGTTCCTCCGGTGCTAACAAGCCTGGCATCTGGGAGTGTGCTGGGGCCCACCGACAAGCGCATGGATCACCGATCAAAACTATCACTCCTCAACGTTTACCATACATTTTTTGGAGTTCATATTTGAAACCGCTTTCTTAAAGCTTCCAGAAGCTTGGTGTGAGAAAAAGGCTAAGATTACTGGCAGCCAGGTTTTAAGCCGGAAGTGAGATCGGGCTGGTGCCGCCCCAGCGCCATGACGAGCGAGCTGTGCCCAGCACGGCCGCCTCAGCAGCAGCGCTGCCACACCTGCTCGCTGGACAGCTCCTTCACGGACTCCTCCTCCTGCTGCTCGGCCTCGGAGACCTGCAGCAGCGGCAGCGGGCCCGAGCTGCCCTTCCCGGGCTTCGCCGAGGTGACGTTCGGCAGTCTGCGGCAGACCCACCCGCTGCGGCGCGCCTGCCTCCGCATCATCACCAACCCATATCCTTTTGAGCCGGCGCGGCTGCAGCCGCTGCTGTTCGCCGACCTGCTTGTACCTGGTTAAGTGGCGGTGCCACCTGCATGTTTGATAAGTGTTACACGGTTATTTGATGCCAAAGGACCTTTAAGCCGCGCCCCACCGGGGGTCCGGCGCCACCTTCGCCCCACAGGGGGCATCGATGGCCCCCACTCTAACTCCGAAAATATGGGGGTTAGCGCAAATCTGCAATGTGCATTAGAAAGCTCGCGTGAATTCAGTAAGAAATTACTTTGCATGTTTAAGCACTCAGGTCAATGGCTTGACCTCCAGAGGTCGACTTAGGTCACGATAGGCTATTTCCACTCAAATATGCAATGCTTAGGAAAACTGGGCATAACCCTTATGCCATTAGAGCTATTGAAATCTGGTAAAGTACATTTGTACATTTGATAGGAAATCGCCAGTCCTTTTTCCGCTATGTGGAACGTAAAGAGACCTCCCGCCAGTGGTTTGACCTCCAGAGGTCACCTCGTGACCTAATATGACTTCAGGTCACGAAAGGTCAGAAAGTGATCTTGCCGTATATCAAATGAAAGCCAGTGACGAGCCATACACGATGGTATTTGTTTCAGCGTTCTAGCTTAATTAGGTCAAAAGTTATTATCAAAATACTTTTTGACCCCTGGTGACCTTGGATGACCTTGGAAAAGTAAAAGGGCAAATATGACCCCTGGGATCGGTGAAAGGATGTCCAAAAACGCTGTTCTGAGCAGTCTGAGCTTTTGCAATCATTTTTGTGACGTTTAGATTGTAAGACAGCTTTTTCCCATGCTTTTCCAATGGGAGAGGTCGCCTCGTGACCTGACCTCAGGTCACGAAATCGAAAAATCCCGGATATACACGTTGTAGACCCTAGAAGAGTCATGGATTGTAGCAAGTTTCAAATTGATCGACTAAGAAATGTAGCTCTAATAGAGCTCCAAATTTGAAGTGAGGTGACCTTGGTTGACCTCGCCTGGTGACCTGACCTTGGGTGACCCGGGGTAAAAATTTTCAGGGATGGTGGGAAAATGATGAGGTAAGAGATATAGCCCTCATTCGTGGTGCTGCGTCTCGTCGTTTTTCTGTTATCTCAAAAAAAACCTTAGGGGGCCATCGATGGCCCCCGGTGGGGCGAGGGTTAACCAAATCAACGTTGAACTGGGTCACCCACATTGTGAATGGGTTCGTACCCATGAAGTCAACTGGGGTGTCTGCATCGCCCTGCCTATGACGTAAATGGTAGGATTCTTCCAGGAGTCAGGCTGCGTCGCGTGTTCTGACCTCCTCCACGCCCCGCCTCGTTAGATAATGTGCTCTCCCTTGAATGAAACAGACTGCTGGCGCCCACTTGTTGCTCTATTGGAGGCGATCGATTGGCTGCCTATGATTTTTTGTCTAGAATGTTTAAAAAGTCTAGAAAGCTGCTAAATATTTTCAGGGAAACAGGACAGCATTATGTGTTGCTGCGCAACGGGTTACGCGGTGGGGTAGCTTCCACAGGCCAGTCTGGCGAGTCCTTTGTGGGGTAAGTCTGGGGTAAGTCCTCGGCTGGGGTAAGTCTGGGGGCCCACTGCAGCCTACAGGGAGCCAGTCGCTTCCTCAGCGGCGGGCCACAAGTCCAGCTCCCACAGGCCAGTCTGTGGCGAGTCCTTTGTGGGGTAAGTCTGGGGTAAGTCCTCGGCTGGGGTAAATCTGGGGGCCCACTGCAGCCTACGGGGAGCCAGTCGCTTCCTCAGCGGCGGGCCACAAGTCCAGCTCTCGGCCTGACAGATGAGCTCCGCTTAAATCGTACTGCCCTGGTGTAAGCGAGCAACAAGTTTAAAGGTGAAGATGGCAAGAGAAATTAGAGTATCAGCAGGAAAAGACAACGTGAAGGTAGCCAGCCTGGGTGCCTATAGATTGCAAATGCATGACAGCTTTCAATGGTGTCCATCGCCTAGGTGTTATCAAGAGCTCCTTGTTCTAGGACCAACAGGCTTTTAACTCAAGTTTTTAGTTTAAAATTATTACTGGCCGTTGTTTGGGAATGCTTATAAATGAATCATGCTAAATTAAGCGAACGATGCTGATAAATCAATGCTTTTGACTGGGCTGGAAATCTAACGACACGAACGTGGGGATTGCCGTTACTTTTGAAAACGAGAGCAGGAAAACTCAGGAGCAGAAACCTCACGGTGAAATATTTACCACGTGCTGTAAACTGCTTCACAGACAATATCACAGGAATGCCCTTGGTTTGGCGAAAACATGTTTCTATCTTACCCTTCTTGGAACCATACGTACGTATATTCACACTAACACGGTACAAAGTGAAGAACCATCCAAGCGCCACAATTGGGATGAAGCGCCCACACACATTGCGACTCGAGCTACCAGACACCCGCGGCCGCTGCGGCCGGCCTAGGTAACGCCCGGTCGGCGGAGGGTGTGGATGTGGGCTGGAATCGCCGCCGGATCAGTCAACCAACAGATCACCCTTAATGTCATATTACGGCCAAACTCAGGATAAAAGAAACAAACACTAATACACGACAGGTAAAGTAAGACCAAGGACCAATGACCAATGAAGATCAATGATTAAGACCAAAGATGAAGCAACACTAGGACCAAGGATTCGTTCAACGAAATGAAACGTTGTTTCCTTACTGATTCTAAAAAGCAAGATGGTGAATCTATGAACCAACACTTGAAATAGTTTTATTGAAATGATTAACCGGTTCATCAGTAAAAAATAAACGGCTTCGAAAACCATGCGGATGGAGACAGTGCTACGCATCGTGCTATCTCTTCATGCATTGTTTGGAAAATATCCGACTCACTCATCTCCTCTGGAATACCCAAGCACACGTTGTGTCAGTGCATCAGAATCCTCGCCAATCGCACTCGATAGCACAGGGCAATGCGATCCCAACCTTAACACGCGCACTGGAGGGGGGCCTCGGAGGCCCCCACCTGTTTTTCCGAGGTGGCCGGAGAACCGCTTGTAGCTGAAAAACGAAACCTGGCCACATGTAACAGAATTTAATAGCGCGTCGAATGGTGAAGACTTTTTGAAAATCGGCCTAACATTTTTTGACTTATAGGCTTTCAAAGTCAGACCTGCATTTTGAGATCGCCGTAAACGCGCGGTCGGACCAGTTAGCTTGCATTGAAGACCGAGTGGTGACGTCACAACGTCACATAAGCGGGACTATATGTCAAGGTCACTTCACATGAAAGTCAAGTTCAAGGTCAAAGGTCACAGGTCAAGGTCATATCTGCACTTTCAAGGTCACTGACCACTGTGCGTCCGGCCAAATGACGTTACCCCGTCTGACATATATTATGCTATGACGTCATCGGTAGGGTACCCAAATACAAAGGTCAAGGTCAAAGGTCAAGGTCAAAGGCCATTGGGAAAGGTCAATCCTCATTTCCCGCCAAACAGTGGCTACAGTGTTTGTCAAAGTGTAAATAATAAGTAGCATACCATATGGTGACCTTAAAGGTCAATGACCTTGAATGACCTTGACCCAAAAGTTGTGGGGAAGCCTCTTTGAGACCTCTTCTCTATGAACCTTGTCCGCCTTTAGCTTATTCCCGCCATTTTCCTGCATAATCACAGCATTTACCAATCGATCCCAGCATGGCCAATATTTGACCTTTACGACCTCGTTTGACCTTGAAGATATTGACCTAGGTCAATGAAAATTTGTCATCATGTAGATCACCATAGCCCCCACCCACCTACCAAGTGGCGTTTTTCTAACCCTCTTAGTTTCCGAGATCTTAGGGGGGCCTACCAGGCCCCCCCTCCAGTGCGCGTTAGTGCCAGACCCCCTCCAGTGCGGGTTTTAACACGCGCTCCGCTGGGGGGCGAAATTCGCCCCCTCCTGGTTTTTCCCAGATAGCTAAAAAACAAACAGACGCAGAACAACGAAACTTACGGTACCTTATTCCTGATCAATTTTACACATCTGACAAAATTTTTGAGTTCAGGTCATGTCAGGTCAAGGAGCTATTCAGGGTCAAGTGACCCGACCTCAAAACCTAAAATTACGAGTTTGAAGCAGCGCCCAGGGAACATTAGCAAACTGATCAGTTTGAACTTCCACAATATGATAAGGACATTGGGGCCTACAAATCTGCTATCTCGGAATTTTGATATTGGTAACCTAAGGTGGGGTAAATTTTTTGGTCACCCCATTATAAGTCTATGGTGAAAAATAGAATGGACTCGTTTTCAAGAAATACTGGATAGATAAGGCTGGAAATCCTCAAACTGTCTATTATTACCATGATCTTGACCATAAAGTTGATTTTTTTAGCATCTGACCTCTCAAAGGTCATATCAGGTCACGGGAGCAGAGAGTGATTGTTTTGCCAATAACTTCTCACTGAATTGAGATAAAGCTCCCATTTTACTTGCATTGTGTTTATATTGTCACGGGGAGTCGATTGCTATGCAACATGACCATACCAGGTCACTCTGTGACCCTGACCTTGGTCGAGGTCAGGTCATTTTGACTATTTGACCTAGCCAGGTCATATTATACATAGTTCGATTCGCCGCGATGAGAGGAATCCAATGATGCATAAATATTTGCTCTAGCTCCCCTGAGGGCAGATCTAGAGAGGGAAACGTACTCTACTCTGTTGTAAGCCTATGGAGCATTCTTTGACCTATGCTGACCTGAATATTGACCTGACACAAAAAATTACTCTTATAAACTCTCTTCGTCTTAACAAGAGCTTTTGAACGCCGCCCGTAATTTTCCTTTAGCTTTCGTGGGGAACGAGATACAGAGGGGGGAAACGCTCCCCAGCGGGGCGCGTCATGCAAGGGACCCCAGTGGGGCGCGTGTTAAAACCGCGGAGCACAACGAACAGGAAGGAAATGCACCAAAAAGGCTTGGAGTTGTCATTTTGCAACACTTATCGGAGTGTTATTGATTTTATCAAGTTTCTACATCTTTCTTTAAGGCATATTTGTTATTTGCCGTGTAGAAGATTTTCTGTGAGAAGGCATGTATGTACCTTATCCAATGGAATGAATAATAATTCAATGAAATCTTTATTACAAAAGTTTGTCATGGGACTCATTAAATGCTTCTTTGGTGAATGAAATGTCCTTTGTTTTGAGTTGCATGGATGAAGCAAAAGGAAAATAGATTATACCAAGGCCTTAAGTGCAGACCTAAAGTACGAAAGCTAAAAGGGCAGAAAGTGACGAAATTTTTCTAACAGCATATATTTCACAGTGGCTTGATTAATAAGTGTATCAATAAGTACCTGAATAAACAGGTTTGTCTTCTTTAGCGCTTAATCCGCCGTCCTTACTTATACACTTCTATCAACTCCAGGAGCAGAATACTAAAGCAACTCAAAATTATTTCATGGCCGTTGTATGACGTTCCCCCTTATTCAGGTGATTTTGGCAAGCCCATTATACAGGAATTTTTGACAGACAGGCCATTTTGACAGACAGGAACGAGTCCAATTTGATCATTTTTCAAGCTGTATTGGTCTCTGAATTTTTACAACCACACAACTAAGGTAAGAATTAGGAGTATATCATATTCAGTCAAAGTATATGATATACAAAGTATTGGCCTGCGTGCCTCTCTGCGTTGTTTGCCCTGGCTTCTGCTTCGTGACTTGGGTGTGAACGAAGCTGTTGCGGGTCTTTTACGATCTTGTGAACGCTGCCATAGCCGATTTTGTCCCAACGGCTTCACGTTCCAAACGATTTCCTCCCTGGTTTGACCGGGACGTGCAGCGTGCTCTTAGGGACAAAGACCATGCACACCGTGTAAAAAAGCGCGACCCTTCTCCAGAAAGCGATCTTGTATTTAGGAGAGCAAGAAACAATTTTAAAGCTTTATCTAACGCGAAATATTGTAATTACTTACTGGGCATCGTTGGTGACTTCCGTGAGAACCCAAACCGTTTCTGGTCCTTTATTAACTCATTGAAATCGTCTCATCAACGTCCACGCGTTCTTGTCGCAAACAGTCAACAATTTTCAGATCCCACCAAATGCGCAAATATTTTCAACGAAACCTTCGCCTCCAAATTTTCGGATCCCAACGTTGACACGCTGCCAAACGCCCCAGACTTTCACTGTTCCATTCTTCAAGAGTTTACAGTTCCCCAGGCAAAGTTCAGGCCCTGCTATCTAGCATTGGAAAGCACAAAGCGTGCGGGCCCGACAATCTGAGCTCCAGAATTTTGTGTGAGTGTGCTGCCGAATTGGCAGTGCCTCTCAAAATCATTTGCAAATTGTCAGTCGCTCAAGGTGTTTTCCCACATATTTGGAAGGATGCAAATGTCATTCCTATTCACAAAAAAGGAGACAAAAAGAACCCAGGCAACTACCGCGGTATTTCGCTTCTTCCTCGTTGTTCGAAAATTTTAGAAAAGGTAGTCTGTGACTCTTTTGGCCCATTGTCTACCATCTATTCCCAGCAGTCAACATGGATTTCTCCCAAATCGTTCATGCGTCTCAAATCTTGCCAACTTTCTAAAACACAGCTTGGATTCGATCCAGGAGGGCGTGCAGACTGACTCTGTCTACACTGATTATTATTCGGCTTTTACGAGTGTAAACCACACGCTTCTTCTTCACAAACTAAAATCTTTCAAAATTACTGGTCGCGCGCACTCCTGGATTGAATCCTACCTGACTGGTCGTCGCCAACGAGTTATACTAGAGGGCCAATCTTCCGAATGGTGCGCTGTAAGGTCCGGGGTGCCTGAGGGCAGCGTGTGTGGCCCGCTCTTGTTTATCTGCTACACAGCAGACATCCCCCTCATCATTCGAACCAACTGTATAAGCTTCGCCGACGATCTTAAGTTGTACCACCGAATTTCGACAAAAACAGACAGTGATGCCCTTCAGGCTGACATCAACAATTTAGTAGTGTGGTCTAAAATTTGGCGTTTAAAATTGAATCCAGATAAATGTGGTGTTATATAATTTTCTCTCCGAAAATCTCCGATCCTTACCACATATGTACTGGATGGTACGCCGCTGGAGCGCCGTACAGAGACTAGGGATCTCGGTGTTATACTCGACAGTAAGCTGACTTTCGCTCCACACATAGACCACACCGTGGCCAAGGCCAATAGAATGCTTGGCCTCCTCATACGAAGTTTTCAGACCTCGCGCCAGTGCTGCCGAGTCAGACTCAAGCACACTTCTATTCTTTGTGCATATTATGCCCATGTAAGATCCATCCTGGAGTATGGTTGCGTTGTATGGGCAGGGTCTGCTGCATCCCACCTGAAGCGCCTAGAAAGGGTGCAGTATAAACTTCTCATCTGGTTGGCCTCATTTTCGGACCGTCCGTCAGCCAGGCTTGACTATCCATCTTTTTTGACTCACTACAAAGTGCGTAGTATTAAGGCTCGTTTTGCTCAGCATGACCTCTTGTTTTTGTTTAATCTTCATCACGGAAAGTTGGATTGTTCCGATTTGGTTTCCGAGTTCGGTTTGTCTGTGCCGCGTCGAACGTCGCGTTCTCCCTCTTTGTGGGCAGTTCGGTTTGCGCGTGTTGGTACTGTGCAGCGCAGCCTCTTCATCCGCGTGGCCATCACATTTTCTTCAACGCATTTCGTAATGTTGATTTCTTCGCAGACTCGGGCTACACATTTAAAACTAATGCTATCAAATTCACGGCAACCTTTGGAACTTTCTCAGGATAGGCATTTGTGCAAATGTTGAGCGTTATGGATGTTCGTGGAATGCTTCCATTGCTGAATGTATTTATTATCTGACTTTACTGTTTTAAATCACATGACTGCATCAGTAATTGGGCAATGCCTGTTGATGTTTTTTACGAATACAGAATACAGAAAGTTAGATGTTAGTGTTAAATCTGTATGCATCAGTGTTTTTTGCTGCTGTGATGTAGGTTCTGGCAGCTGATGGAGCTTGGAAATTGCTTGTTGATTATCTATCGCAGCCGTTTGCGTAGGAGCGGGGTGAACAAGGGTGCCATGAACCCCTAATATTACCGCTTCAAGGCCAGCCCATGGAGACCCTCCCCCAATGTGCCGGTAAGTAAAATATGCGGAAGTATTCAGTTTTCAATATTATGAAGCATCCAGTCTTGGAAAGGCATTTCTTGTGACCAGAGTATGACCATCAACTGCCTGAGCTAAAGTCCTATCTGCCCACGTGACCACAGCACACTTCAAATACATGCTGAGCTGGTGAGCTGTGCCAGGCTGGACGGAGACGCCAACTTCACCGCTGGCACAGCGCACTGCAGGGTCCTGAAATTACTTTTCTGCAGAGCGTGGGATGTCAAAATCCAAGGAAAATAAGTAAAAATTCATCAACAAAAAGGAGGAAAAACAGCATAGGGTAAGGGCGGGTAAGAGTATGCAGGAGATAAGAGTAGCAGGAGATAAGAGTACGCAGCAGCTGTTTTGGTTACTTAGCAACCACTGAGATGGTGGATACCCTGGTATAAAAACAAGGTCAGTGCTTAGGCTGCACACAAAAAATGCAACGTTCTGCTGTTCTTTCTGCGGGAGTACAGACTGGGCACCCTTGAAGTAATATTTCATAACTAGGTAAACTTGTAGACCATGTTTCTTTTATCAAAAGTACCGTATTACGGTCTGTCATCAGTAAGAAAGCTGAGCTGGGACTGAGCTGCAGGACCGGAGCTCACGTTAAAATGCCTGCCAACATGTTTATGAAGACTTCCTTCCCAAGGGAGCATGTCCGGCAAGAGTACGCAGTAGACCATTGTGCAAGAGTGCGCATGCTTAACACACGCACTGGAGGGGGGCCTCGGAGGCCCCCCCACCTGTTTTTCCGAGGTGGCCGGAGAACCGCTTGTAGCCGAAAAACAACACGTGGCCACATTTAACAGAATTTAATAGCGCGTCGATTGGTGAAGACTTTTTAAAAATCGTCCAAACATTTTTTTTGACTTATAGGCTTTCAAAGCCAGACCTGCATTTTGAGATCGCCGTAAACGCGCGGTCGGACCAGTTAGCTTGCATTGAAGACCGAGTGGTGACGTCATAACGTCATATAAGCGGGACTATATGTCAAGATCACTTCACATGAAAGTCAAGTTCAAGGTCAAAAGGTCACAGGTCAAGGTCATATATGCACTTTCAAGGTCACTGACCACTGTGCGTCCGGCCAAATGACGTTACCCGGTCTGACATATATTATGATATGACGTCATCGGTAGGGTACCCCAATACAAAGGTTAAGGTCAAAGGTCAAGGTCAAAGGTCATTAGGAAAGGTCAATCCTCATTTCCCACCAAACAGTGGCTACAGTGTTAGTCAAAGTGTAAATAATAAGTAGTATACCATATGGTGACCTTAAAGGTCAATGACCTTGAATGACCTTGACCCAAAAGTTGTGGGGAAGCCTCTTTGAGACCTCTTCTCTATGAACCTTGTCCGCTTTTAGCTTATTCCCGCCATTTTCCCGCATAATCATAGCATTTACCAATCGATCCCCAGCATGGCCAATATTTGACCTTTACGACCTCGTTTGACCTTGAAGATATTGACCTAGGTCAATGAAAATCGGTCATCATGTAGATCACCATAGCCTCCACCCACCTACCAAGTGGTGTTTTTCTAACCCTCTTAGTTTCCGAGATTTTAAGAGGGGCCTACCAGGCCCCCCTCCAGTGCGCGTTAGTGGCAGACCCCCTTCAGTGCGGGTGTTAAGAGATAGGAAAATTAGATTTTCGCTTGGTAGGAAAATTAGATTTTCGCTTGGAACAGAGTCCGTAATTCATATCTGGAAAAACAAACATTGCAACATAGTTACTGTATATTTATAACGATATCAAATCCTACAATCGCTTAGTTTGGCGACAAAAAAAACTTCGCGACGTGGCCTGTGCACAGCGGGGCACCAATGCGTACTCCAGCCCCTCTTACCGACCCACTCCGGCAAGAGTACGCACGTGACTTTTTATTTTTATGGGCTCGTGGCGAGTTCCTTTCAGAGACATCCAGTTGAAACATGGACGAGACATAGACAATTCTTCAGGCTAAATAACCTTATACAATTTTTACCTGTTAGACATATAGGAGAAAAGTAAAAGCCTTTAGAAAGTTAAATGCGTACTCTTGCATGGACTTCCCCTACGCCGGACCACAAGAACATCCTGGAAAACAATTACACGAGCTAAAAGATTATAGGCAAATGAAATACAAAAAAGGCATGACATCTATTAAAATTACCCGTATTAACATAAGTTAAACCAACTTGAGAAATCCACCAAACAAACTCCTCCCGAGTTCAGTGCTTTTGAAAATGAAAGCATAGACGTACTAGGCAATACATTAATAAACCACAAAACTGCAGTATTCAGATATAAGTAAAGCAAAATCTGGAACACCAAAACAACGCTACAGTTGAGGTAGGTTATGCTGTAGAACCTTTAACAAGCTGAAGTGTGTACAAGGCAGGATAATCTCCAAAGTTTGTCCATTTGAACAAAATATTTTTAAACTTATCTATGAAAGTATACATATATCAGCAAGATTCACTCCCTCTGTTTTCACTTGAATTCATGGTGAAATTGCAGCGTGCAATCCACAACAAAAATGGAAATATTCAAATGACCACTATGAAAATAATCGTTTACGTAGAACACTTCCCCCAAGTGTTTGGCTTTCTCAAAATTAAATCATATTACACTGATTAAAATAACCAATGAACTACAGACTCAGAACTAGCCTGCTTAAGCACTAAAGCATACCTGCTACCATAAGCGTCGCCATCGGCAAAAAGGTGGTGGGGCCAGCCAAACTTCAAACTGACGCAGACAAAAAACTTTCCACGTTAGGACCAAATACTGTTCGAATTTGGGCTCCTCGTTGCCTTCTGCAGCGGTTGGTTATAAGAATATCCGGTTTTCTCTCATTTTGACTGAGATCAGGAAATTTTTGGCCAAAAAGTGGGGGCCCAGGCCCCCTGCCCTCCCCCACGTGGCGACGCCCCTGCCTGCTACATAAAACTTCACAGCTCTCAAACATTCGTATGAGCTTCAACACCCTTGGTTGTGACCAGGATACCTTTGGTTATGACGATAACTGGCGATCTCCAAAATCCAGCATGCAATCCAGAAACGGTACACAGACATCAATATCAACTGAAGCAAATTCCTTTTCACAATATTGAGAAAGAGATCTCGCGTCAAATTCAGGCAAGCCTGTCGGCAGCGATTGCCAAGTACGGTTTTTCTAGTGGGAGTTAACTGACCAGGCAGGCCCCTGAGCGTGAAAAGGATGTGTAAATTCTCCACCTAAAAATCACCCAGAGATTCGGCACTTGTCGACAAAAAAAACAACTTTTCCTTAATCTTCCATTATTTTTCTAAAAAGCATCCTGAAAACCATACAAATATTTTGGCTGCTTTCAGAGATATTCCGAGAAATACATAGAGTTGCAATTTTCATGACCCGTGAATATTTCCTCTTTCGATATTATTCCTTTAAGAACTGTTGAACAAATATCCAATATTGTGTTCGTTTTGTCAAATTCAGACAGCACAATTTTTTATTTGGTACCTGGTAAACCACGAAAACATCGTGGACCTGTAGTATCTCTATTTATAAAGCCAAGGGTGTTGGAATTATTTAGCAATGCTTGCATAGTTCCACTAAAAATTCCGAGTGAGATGGCCCAAAATATGACTGAAAGTTATTAAAAAAACCGATCCTGATTTCATATTCCGGGTACTTTCAAAAGTTTCTTCTGCGTTGGAGCTTCAAAATAAAATATTACCATTCACCCCGACCGGCACATTTTCTAAGGATGTCGAAATTCAGCCGTTAGTAGCTGACGTCATCAAAGCATGTATTACGTTAGTAGTATCCGCCAAAAATGGTGCTGACGATTGTTCCGGTTTCTAGCAAGGTGACGTGGTCTCGTACCAGACCTAATCCAGCTTTAGCCTGAGGCGATGAGTTTTGGCTAGCAAAACTACGAGCAATATTTCGGATTCCTGATTTGTTCCCAAATTCCATTTGTCCAGTGGTACTGCGAATCAAAGCTGCCGCTAGTCTCCGCGTTTCGTTTATTTTGAGCCCATGCTATATATTTAAGAAGAAAGCGTGCATACCAAACGTGTGAGACGTGGGGGCTTTTGTTGTTGAAAGATGAGAGAGGAGAGTGCTGTTGATGAAGTGGGGCATATTATTACTATTCTTACTTGTATTAGTACGCTAAGAGACGTGAAGGAACGGTGGCTGATCTTGTTTTTGTTATATGGTTGAATCTAACTGTAACCGCGATTTAGACTTGCTGTCTGTTAGGTATTATCTTTCACATCCTGTGAGATCTTTCAGTGTGCTTGTGAAGAAACGATTCTCAGGAATGATCTCTTTTATAGATTTTCGTCCTTTTGAGCATTTATTGTAAAATGTTTGTGCTAAAATCCTTCAGTGTTCGAAATTCCTTCTCTCCAAAGATCGTATGCTGTGTGTTTTATTTTCACTCGGAATCAACCCTGACAGGGTTATTTAAACAGTGCTACCTAAGATGTGAAGGTAACAGGCTCACAAAGCTAGTGTTGCAGTATCTTTATCCAGTAATATGTTGACTTGAATTGTTGTTCTGGCCCTGCTTCCACTCTTCAACTTCTGAAACAAGGAAACTGATAATGCTGCTCATTTATTCATTTTGTTTATGATGTCCAAATCCAAGATTTAGGATGTCAAAATCCAAGATTTAGGATGTCAAAATCCAGGATTTAGGATGTCAAAAGCTAAGATTTAGGATGTCCAAATCCAAGACTTAGGATGTCAAAATCCAAGATTTAGGATGTCCAAATCCAAGATTTAAGATGTCCAAATCCAAGATTTAGGATGTCCAAATCCAAGATTTAGGATGTCCAAATCCAAGATTTAGGATGTCAATCCAAGATTTAGGATGTCAAAATCCAAGATTTAAGATGTCCAAATCCAAGATTTAGGATGTCAAAATCCAAGATTTAGGATGTCCAAATCCAAGATTTAGGATGTCAAAATCCAAGATTTAGGATGTCCAAATCCAAGCTTTAGGATGTCCAAATCCAAGATTTAGGATGTCCAAATCCAAGATTTAGGATGTCAAAATCCAAGATTTAAGATGTCCAAATCCAAGATTTAGGATGTCAAAATCCAAGATTTAGGGTGTCAAAATCCAAGATTTAGGATATCCAAATCCAAGCTCTAGGATGTCCAAATCCAAGATTTAGGATGTCCAAATCCAAGATTTAGGATGTCAAAATCCAAGATTTAGGATGTCCAAATCAAAGATTTAGGATGTCCAAATCCAAGATTTAGGATGTCCAAATCCAAGATATAGGATGTCCAAATCCAAGATGTAGGATGTCCAAATCCAAGATTTAGGATGCCAATGAATCAAGTCTGTCTGTGGGTTTCCACGGAAAATTCACATTTTCAGGACACTGGTGCCCTGTGTTACTGCTGTGGTGTTGTTGATATTGTTTTTATATTTTTTCATTATATGACTCCGTTGAAGCCCCAGGGGTGAAATATAAGTCGTTAACATGAATGTAGCTTTAGCTATTCAAAGTTATTTTAACCAATCGATTCAGGAAAGGTTAATCCATAACGAAACGATACGTTATTCTAATGCTATGATTTGGGCTGTTTGGCTCCCCAAATAGCTGAGGTATGTGAGTGGTGTTCGTGCCGTTCTCCTCTAGAAAAGTACGGTAATGGCAGCCGCGCCGTTACTATTGCGCTGCTTTATCCGAGATTGGTGCGACACCTTAACTTGCCACCGCCTGGGCTGCTGCGGCTCTGAGCGAAGGCCTGGGAGGGCAATTTCTGAACCCCTATCTCCAGAACCAGTGGTGATACGGAAACATGGCAACGGTGCTGGAAACTGCCCTGCCATTTTCTATTCTTGCACTGATTTTAAACCATGCATGTTGACTGTTACGTCACAGGAGGTCAAAATATGTTAAATTCAAACCAAGTTAGGAAATCTCGTATACCTTGGAGCCAACACCTAGAACAAAAGCCAAGCATGTTAAGGTGTTTATATTAATGGGCACAGGGGCTTGAATGATATGCGGTATGACTTTGAAAATATTATTAAACTCCTTTGATAATGTCTGCCACCATATCAAGCTTATTGACTTGAATGGTATGGATGCTGTGTCGTTCCTATTTGAATGCATCATATTTCGTTCAAGAATTAAATGTATAAATGCACGGAAAAAGTTGGATCTTTGGTGACCCCCGATTGGCTTATTATTGAGCTGGACCCACAAAATAGCTAGCCACTTAACTGTTTGTGTTCTCAATTTTTTAATGACGTTCTGGAACTTGTTCTAACCTTGCTAGGACCCGAATTACATCCTGGCCATTTACTAAGAGCAACATCACCTTACATGGGTACAGGAACGACATCGTAACTCGTCAGCCCGTCACGACCTGATTTACTTCTCGGCCAAAGTTGGCAAACTGATCACCTCACACCTCACACCTCACCTCACACGTATGCCAAACCAGGGGCATCCAGTGTGGCTGGGGTGATGCGTAACGAACTTTGCAGCAATAGCTAGCAATGGTACTCCGTAGGGCGAAAGTACAGCAGGGCGTTCAAATGTCTTTTCACTGCGAGTTTAGCCATACCTTCCCCGATGCCGGGCCTACGAGTATGAAACAAGCCGAGCTCGGCGGTCCGCTACTTAACTCTGTCAGCCTATCCCGCTTCCCGAAGGCTCTCCAAATGACAGCGGATTTGCGGTTTCTAGAACCAAAAGTTGGCGGTCATCAGGTGGCAGACTCAAAATAAATAAAAAGCGTTAACGCTACCTAAAAAATATACTTAAACCTATAAAAAGAAAAAAACAATGGAAAACAATTTTTGGGTATCTTTTTATTAATGACATGTATT
>JAOTON010001810.1:0-5000 GCA_034440635.1 Lepas anatifera | reverse complement strand
GCGCTGGGGACATTCACTTTTAGCACTAAGCGTCTGTCCCGCATTTGTGGCCTTCCTGTACATATCAGTGACAAATATATCATCATTACGGCGTACACGAACGTCGAGAAATGGAAGTACATCGTCCTGTGCTAGTTCATAAGTGAACTTATAAATTGTTGGGGTTTAACGACGCACCAACTGCCAGGGTCATACGGCGTCGCCAACTCTCACCCTGTTGGAAGGGATTTTGGGGATCAGATCTACTTATTCAAAGGCTCCGCCGGGACTTGAACCCGGGGCCGGTGGCTTAGAAGACAGGGGTGCTATCCACTAAGCCACCTCATCCCCCTCATAAGTGAACTTAAGTACAGAATTGTTCTCAAATTCACGTATCAGGGCTAGGAGGTGTTCAGTATCTTGTATGTCGAGAAAGCAGTCATTAACATATCTTAAGCAGGGGCGCAGCCAGGGGGGCACAGGGGGCACGTGCCCCCCATCGGTGCCGAGGTGCCCTTTTGATTGCCAGGTGGTGTACCCTCTTTGGGCCGTGCCGCTGGAAATTTAGTGCCCTACGCCGTTGAGCCTAGATAGAACTAGACTGCATTTAGCGATTTAAACTATTGTTTGACAATTAAGTGCCTTTTTGGTCAGTTAGGGCATCCTGTCGCCTTTCCAAGCACCTGGGAAGAGTAGAGGCACGTAATCCGTTTCCAGATAATGCCTCATCGTCGCCAATAATCGTACGGATGGAGCTCATCTGGTGCCCCCTGGAGTTGATCATGTGCCCTCTAAGCTGATCTAATGCCCTCGTAGTTAATCTGGTGCCCCACCCCCTGAGAAAATAATCGTGGCTTCTGAACCTATATAATGCTTTCTAAGTTAGTCTGATGCCTCCGAGCTTGCCTGGTGCCCTATTAGCTGTTTGAGTGCCCATTGAGCTGATCCGGGCCCCTGAACTTATTGAATGCCTCCCGGAGTTTATCTACTGTCCAGGGGGGCACAGGGGGCACGTGCCCCCATCGGTGCCGGGTGCCCTTTTGATTTCCAGGTGGTGTACCCCCTTTGGGCCGTGCCGTTCGAAATTTAGTGCCCTACGTCGTTGAACCTAGATGGAACTAGGCTGCATTTAGCAATTTCAACTATTGTTTGAAAATTAAGTGCCTTTTTGGTCAGCTAGGGCATTCTGTCGCCTTTCCAAACACCCAGGAAGAGTATGGGCACCTAGTATGTGTCCACCTAATGCCTCATCGTCGCCAATAATCGTACGGGTGAAGCTAATCTGGTGCTCCTTGAGCTCATCTCGTGGCTTCTCAGTTGGTCTTGGCCCCTTGAGCTGATGACTTGCCCTCTAAGCTGATCTGGTGCCCCTGAGTCAATCAAGTGCCCCACTGAGCAAATAATTGTGCCTTCTGAACCTATATAATGCCCTCTGAGTTAGTCTAATGCCTCCGAGCTTGCTTGGTGCCCAAATAGCTGATTTAGTGCCCCTTGAGCTGATTCGGGCCTCCGAGCTGATATCATGCCTCCCCAACTTGATTCTGTATCCTAAGTCAATATGGTGCCTCTTCAGCTGATTAGGTGCCCCTCAGCGGATTATTGATGTCTCCTTAGATGGCCTGGTGCCCCCCTGAGCTGGTTTGGTGGGCCCTGAGCCCACCTTGTGTCCCCTGAGCTGTTATGTTGCTTCCTGAGCTGATTTAGGCTTCTGTTATAGTCTGGGGGGCTGGGAGCTGATCTGGCCCCCGAGCGGATCGATCTGGTGCCACCTGAGCTGCACTAATGCCCCTGAGTCGATCTGGTGCCTCCTGAGCCCATCTGATGCCCTCTGAGTTAGTTGGTGCCCCCTGAGCTAATCTGGTTCTCTTTAAGAGCTGATCTGGGCCTCCTTACGTGATTTCATGAGCAGCTCTAAAGCCCTGAGCTGAGCTGGGCCCACAGAGGCTGATGAGGGCTCCTGAGATGGTATGTGGCTCCTGAGCTGATTAAGTGCCTCCTGACTTGATCTGGTATTCCCGAGCTGGTCGGGGACCACTGATCTGATTGTTTGTCCCCGAAGCTGATCTGGTGCCTTATGGGCATCTGGTGTCCCCTGAGCAGCTCTGGGGCTTTTGAACTGATTGGGCCCCGAGCTGGTGAGGGATCCCTGAGCTGATTTAGTGCCCCTGACATGAACTTGCCCCCTGCGCTGATCGATCTGGTGCACCCTGAGCAGATATACTGCCTCCTGAACTAAACTAATACCCCCTGAGTCTATCTGGTGCCTGCTGAGTCATCAGTGTGTCTCCTGAGCCCATCTTATTCCCTCTGAGCTAGTCTGGTGCCCCATGGCTAATATGGTGCCCTTTAAGCTGACCCGGGCCTCCTGGGTTGATAACGTGATTTCCTGAGCAGCTTCCAGGCCCTGAGCTGAGCTGGGCCCACAGGGGTTGGTGAGGGCTCTTGAGATGGTATGGGGCTCCTGAGCTGATTAAGTGCCTCCTGACTTGATCTGGTATTCCCAAGCTGATCTGGGCCCCAAGCTGGTCGGGGACCACTGATCTGATTGTTTGTCCCCGAGACTGATCTGGTGCCCATGGGCCGATCTGGATTCCCTCTGAGCAGCTCTGGGGCTTTTGAACTGCTTGGGCCCCGAGCTGGTGAGGGATTCCTGGGCTGAATTAGTGCCCCTGACTTGATCTTGCCCCCTGACCTGACTTGAGGCCCCTGAACTGATCTGTGGCCCCAAGAGCTGATCTGGGGCCCAAGAGCGGATCTAGGTTCTGAGGGTACCCTGAGCTGGTCTGGGCGCTGAGCTTGTGAGAGCCCTTTAAGTTGGCTTGAGGCCCCCTGAGGTGATCTGGCGCCTTAAACTGTTCTGGGGCTTCTTGAACTGGTTTAAGGCCCTATGAGCCTATCTGTGGCCCATTGAGCTAGTCTGATGACCTCATCTCTGGGACCAATGAGCTAGTCTAGTCCCTGGGTGAAGCATGAGCTGCTCGGTGGCCTTGATCTACATCAGGGGCCCCTGAGGTGGTCTTGAATAGACAGATAATAAGAACACAAGTCCAACTCCCATCATCTCGGGGCAGGGTCACTGGGCTAGTCTAGTACTTAAAACTTTAGTGTAGTTTAAAACTGATGTGTACAGAAAGGAGGCAGACGGTGGACGGTGTATGAATGCTAATGGCGACTGCACTGAAAGCTACAAAAGAGGTGTTGTGCGGGCTTATATTCACCGGGCTTTAAAACAACTGTTCAACTTGGAAACTGTACGATCTCGAGCTGACCAGGGTTCGCCAGTTCTTAGTTAACAATGGCTATAGCAACACTATGTTTGACTCTGTGGTCAAAAATATGCTTCAGAAACATGCTGAGCACCCATCCACCACAACAGAAACATCCATCAACCTCTACTACGAAAAACTTTCTAACACCATCCTGGAAACAAGATGAAAAGGCCATCACGAAGATCATATCGCAAAACACAACAGCAACAGATCCAAACACCAAACTCAGACTCAACATCTACTACAGCAGCCCTAATGCATCCAATCTCATTATGCAAAACAACATCTCAAAGAAGAGCACGACACTCAAGCAGACCAATGTAATATACCAGTTCCAATGTAAGGCGGGGGACTGCGCAACCCGTAAGGTATGTTACATTGGTATGGTTACCACATCTCTCAGCAGACGACTCACCATGCACCTACAGGAAGGATCACCTTAACGGCACATGCAGGAGTACCACAACACAGACATTACACGAAACATATTGACAGAAAAACACCACAGTCCTAGCACAGTGCACTGATCATCGCAGACTCACGACACTAGAAACACTATACATCCGAGACACGTCACCCATCATCAACATCCACACCAAACAACTCACACATCTCCCCTATATGATAGGAACATTCGGTGAATATTTAGGCAGCATTGTAAGTGTGTTGTATTCCTCATATTCGTGATAGTGATGTGTTAGACGTGATTGAGGTGTTTGCTTGGTATTTTTGTGATGAAGGATCATTTGTCGATATGCTGTGCGCTTTCATATTAGGATTCAAAAATTCAAACTGATTAATACTTTTAAAGTGCGTCGATTTTGTGTGTGATCATGCCATAATATGGATTGATCTTGGCTCTAGCGCCTTGGCTCGCTTCGCCGAGCCCACTGACTGTGTTAATAAAAGCCGTTGTGAGGAATCCAAGCCGAACCATTTTCATCTGTCGCGATTCCTAAACTCTATCTTGATTTGAAGGGTTTATCTAATTTATCCTTGCCCTGGTAGCATAAAACCTCAGCGGTTTGTGCGACGTTATCCCCAACCCCTTAAAAGGTGGTTTTCCCGTCGCTCCAAGTTTCTTCAATGACCTCCCTCTGTGCGAAGCTGTCCTGACATAACCGAACCTTACCTAAATTTGCCCCTATGCAGCTAACCGGCCTGCGGCGCACCTAACCTGTGGTTAGGTGCCTCCCTAACCTGCGGTGGAACGCTACGCCTTCGTCGGCTGCGGCTGCGCCGCGCCTCCTCGGGCTCCGGTCCGCGAGTTTCACTCGCGGAGCCCCCGCGGCATCGCCGCGCTGTTCGAAGCTGTCATGACATAACCTAAGCTGTCATGACTACCCCCATTCCGAAGAACGCACCCCCTGCTGGTCACACAGCACGTGCAAACTTTAATCTCCATCCACTGCGTAGCCAAAACCCGGTGCCAAGTTTCAACCACACTTTTTCGCACATGGACCAAATTGGAACGTTGTGGACCGGCTTACAAAATGACGCCCATTTTGCCGTGTTTGTATTTTTCATCGCCGTTTCCCATGTTAAGTCAATGGGGAGAAAAGTTCAAGTTTGAGCACGTGACACGAGAAAATTATCTGCAACCAGAACTTGAGACCCTTCAAAGGCACTCCCCACAACATTTTCCGACACATTAAAAATGTTTCGTCTCAATATCGCCTTTATTTTGACCTGCAGCCAATCCCAATTAGCTAAAAACAAAAAGACGACGGACAGACAGACAGACGCACAGAC
>JAOTON010001809.1:0-54154 GCA_034440635.1 Lepas anatifera | reverse complement strand
ACGAGTGAGCTCTGGTTGAACGCGATTAAGCTCCGCAGCTACCACAAGAGCCATGAAAGGAGTGTCCTCGTGACATTGAAAGAGTAAAATTTTTGCTTCCGGAATATTTTGGGATATATATTTCAGCGCGTTTATAAAGTTCCATATTTTCAAGGATCGTTCGGTCTCAGTAAGAGTAAAAACGGTAAACAGGTAGACAGGGCTGAAAATTTTGAGAAACTAGTTATTCATTTATATGAATTAGTATGAATCCTGGTTTAGGGGACTATGCTCTGAGCTTAGGGGCCCGTACCTTTCTATCACCCTCCCCAGAATCCAGCTGAAAAACAGGCAATTCATATAATCAGGGGTGCATAAGCATCACAAGCAGTTTTAGCGATGACTCATTCCTCGTTAGCTCCATTTTACAAGGGGAGTTTCCATTGCGTTATTATTCCCCATCTACATATCAATAGGGGCCCCCACATATCACCTCATATCATCTCAGAAATCATATCCCCTACATATCTACATATCATCTCGATAGGAGCCCCCTCTTGAGGATCAGAGCTCTCCAGAAAAGCTGCCCCCTTCCCCCAGTTGTGTCCCAAGGGACTAGACTAGCTCAGTGTCCCCCACCCCGAGATGATGGGAGTTGGCCTCGTTTTTTATTCTCTGTCTATTCAAGACTAACTCAGGGGACCCCTGATGGGGATCACAGCCCCCCCCACCCCCCCAGAGCAGCTCATGTTTCGCCCAGGGACTAGACTAGCTCACTTTCCCCCAGAGATGGGGTAATCAGAATAGGTCAAAAGGTCCCAGATGGCTCATAGGTCTTTGAACCAGCTAAAGGAGCCCTAGACCAATTTAAGGCGCCAAGTCACCTTGGGGGGCCTCAAGCCAACATAAGGAGCTCTCACAAGCTCAGCGCCCAGAAGAGCCCAAGGTGCCCCCAGGGCCCATACCAAGTCAGGGTGCCCCCTCCCCCCAGGGCCCAGATCCGCTCTTGGGCCCCAGATCAGCTCTTCAGTCCCAGATCAGCTCAGGGGCCCGGGGCCAGATCAAGTCAGGGACACTGAATCAGCTCAAGAGTCCTTTATCAGCTCAGATTTCCATCACCAACTTGGGGCTCAATCAGTTCCGGGAGCCCTAGAGCTGCCCAGGGCACATCAGAACGGCCCCTAGAGCACCAGATCAGCTTAGGGGACAAGGGATCAGCTCAGTGCTCCACGACCAACTCGGGGCCCAGTTCAGCTCGGAGATACTAGACCAAGTCATGAGGCACTTAATTAGCTCAGAAGCCCTATACCAGCTCAGAGGCCCTCATTAGCCTCGATGGGCCCAGCTCAGCTCAGGGCCCCAGAGCTGCTCAGGCAATTTCATAATCAACTTAGGAGGCCCAGATCAGGTTACAGTGAACTAGACCAGCTCAGGGGGCACCAGACTGGCTCAAAGGACATCAAATGGGCTCAAGGCATAATGATGGCTCAGGAGACACCAGATCGACTCAGGGGGCATTAGCTCAACTTAGGGCAACATACCTGCTCAGAGGGGCACCAGATCAATCAGCTCGGGGGCCAGACCAGCTCCTACCCCCAAACAAGAGCAGGGGCCTAGATCAGCTCAAGGAGCAACATATCAGCTCAGGGAACACAAGATCGGCTCAGAGCTCACCAGACCAGTTAAATGGGCACCAGACCTTCTAAGGAGACATCAATAACCAGCTCAAGGGGCACCTGCTCAGCTCAAGAGGTACTATGCTGGCTCAGGGGACATTCGATCAACTCCAGGAAGCAATAGATCAGCTCAGGGGCCCCGGATCAGCTCAAGGTACATACACTAAAACAGCTAATAGGACACCCGGCAAGCTCGGAGGCATCATATTAACTCAGATAACATTATATAGGTTCAGGAGGCACAATGATCTTCTCAGGGGGGCACCAATCAGCTCAGAGGGCACGTGGTCAGCTCCAGGGGCCAAGACCAGCGCCCAGGGGGCACCAGATGAGCTCATGAGCCACCAGATAAACTTCGCCCATTCGGTTTTTGGCGACGATGAGGCATTAGGTGCACACCGATTAGGTGCCCATGCTCTTCCCGGGTGCTTGGAAATGCGACAGAATGCCCTAGCTGACCAAAACAGATACTACATTGTCAAGCAATAGTTAAAATCACTTCATGCAGTCCAACTATAGTTGCATCTAGGTTCAAAGGCACAGAACACTAAGTTTCGAGTGGCACAGCCCAATCGGGATATAAGGCCTGGCAATCAAAGAGCACTCCGGCACCGATGGGGGGAAGTGCCCCCTGGGAAGGGGGATTTAAATCCCGATATCCCGGTACTACAGTCCCGGTCTTGATATCCCGGTACTGTTGGATCCGATACTAGTCTCGGCCGGGACTTTGCTGAGATAAGCTTAGTAGGGGCGCCCCGCCGGTGGGGGGGGGGGGGTGGGTGGGTTTGGGTTGGTTTCCGGGGGCCCGCTGGTTTTTCTGGGGGGGGGGGGGGGGGGGGGGGGGGGGGGGGGGGGGGGGCCGGCTTGTTTGTTTTTGTTTTTTTTTTTTTTTACTGGGGGGGGGGGGGGGGGGGGGGGGGGGCGCGGGGAAAACCCCCTTGATTATTTAAGGGGGACCACCACGAAAAAAAAAAAAGGTATGATGGGGCCTACGTGGATATGATGATGTGAGAATGGTGGTTTAGGCTTATACCTCATTAAAGAGTATCTGTTTTATTCCAAAAATATATGTACATAAAAACGATGTCAATAAAACAGAACGAAGGCACTTCAACTATTAGCCTGGAAATCCAGCCATTTAGACAATAATGAAAATGAGCCAGCGAAGAAACACACCAGGTCTCGGCTTCAAAATTGTTTACAAGACAATCAAATGAATCTTCATACTTTATATCTAGTACCCTCACCTGGCGCCATTCAGACGCCCTCTCAATCCAGCATACAATCTGTGCTCGCTTAAATATGTATTTTTCTTTAGGACCACTGCCGAGACGAAGGTTGATGGCATCGGGGCCAATCCAACTTGCCGGTGCAGGAATCAAAATTTTGAGAACAGGAGAGCTTTCTCTCCATTTCCCTATAAAAGCTCCTTGCAAATGAGGATTGTGCTGGCTGGGAGTGAGCCAAATGAATGTGATCCACAAAATCCATAAAATGTTTTAACCCCGTGGCCGATTCCGCAGAACACCTGGGACCAAGTACCATGAACATTAGTCCGGGCCGAAAATAATATTTTCGTTCAGGATCGCTCCTTTAATCCCCGTAATACCCGGGCAAAGGTACAGAAGTTGAGACAAGAAAAAACATAAAATATAATCTTCCACCTCCTATTTTACCTTTTCTACTTACCTTTTCAGTTACGGTAAGCGTTGAAGTCACCATACATTAAAGGATTCAAATAGAAGATTAACATCAAGCTTTTATGTCTCGTTAATTATTGCCCTCAATACGATACTTTTCACGTAAATCTGGATGAAAACACTTGTTTTTGAACGTTTTTATTCACGGCAAGCAAAAGCCATCTCACATGCACCAAAGTGCAATCATTTCACTCAGATGAGGCCCATTTAAAAAGTCGCCCTTCTGCTCAACTCTCGGTAGACATCTCCGAGAGGCAGAGCGTGACAATATAAACCGATGGCGACCGTCGTGTCCTGCTTTTTTGGCAGAAGCATGCGTGGCCTCCGAAACCCAACGCTCCACCCCCTGAGAGTGGCACGGCAGATCAGGTGAATCAATAGGGACCATCTTCACCATCTCCAGATCCTTCTGGGTCATTTTGCTCGTGAACGGTGGCTATCTCACCCCCAGCCAGCAATTTTGCTCTGGCCCAGACCAGGGTGCAGTCTGGCTTACTCTGGCAAAACTGCCCCGGCAAAGCACGGATTTTCTACATTCTTGCTTGGGAGTTGACACAACGGCCCGTAGTTCGGGCCAGGTCTGGGCCCGTACTGGGCCAGAGCAGTGGCGCGGCAGATTTTGCCCGTATTAGCCCAAACTACGCGGAGATGACCGTGTTAGCCATAGCTCAGCCAAAGCAATATCAATGCTGAATTACTAGAGCCCAGTGCACGCGTACTACGGGCTGGCTCTGGCAAAAGCTGTGGCTTACTCTGGCGAGGCCCGTCAAAAGCGTAGCGTTTCGGAGCTAGCCCAAGATCAACGTACTTAATTTCTGTGTTGAAATTGTATGGCCCCGATCTGGCATAGCATGGGCGTACTTTGGCCTCTACCCAGCGAATTGCAGCTGTTCCACTACGCGTTTAATGATGATTATGCTATATAAAATTAAGCGGCAATCGCTCGTAATATAATGTAATTGAAAACGCCAAAGAGTAATATACTCTTTGGCGTTTTCAATTACATTATATTACGAGCGATTGCCGGTTAATTTTATATAGCATATTCATCATGACTATCACGCTCAAAACAACACTTCAAACACTTAACACGCGCATTGACGGGGGTGGGTACCCGCCCCCTCGGGTTTTTCGAAGATAGTAGAAAAACGGTGGCGCGTAGCGCCGCCGTACTTGGTATACCTTTTTCCTCATCATTTTTACAACTTCTGTGAAAATTTTAAGGTTAGGTCATCTCAGGTCAGGTCACCAGTACAGGTCAAGTGACCCGACCTCAAAAAAAAGTTTAAGACAGCATAAGTCGGAGCAGGGTGAACTTATCCGATTGAAACTCATATCACATAATGGCCCTACCGAGTTCTCTAACATATGTTCCGGTATTTTTGATATCGATGACCTAAGGTCAGGTACGAAGCATGACTTCTCCATTGGAAATACATGGGAAAAATGGTTTTTACGGAATAACTCAGTAACGGATGGTGATAGAGCATTTATTTTAGCTGCATTAGACTCGCCTGGGCTTTGCGGTTCTAATGATATCCATTTTATATAATTTGACCCTGACCTGACCTCAGGTCAGGTCAAATCCTTGATTTGACCAAGCAAGGTCAAATTATATATCATTCGATTCGGCTTGCTAAGAGGATTCATATAGTTCAAGTCGTTTTGCTCTATCTTTACTTGTTGAGATGTAATGCCCGAAAAACTGAATTTTACATGTTATCCCTATGACGGGCATGTTTTGACCTCTCGTGACCTTAAAAGTGACCTGACAAAAAAATGGTACAGATGTTTTCGATGGAGAAGTGGATGGGCAGCCCAACACCGTTTACCGTTTTTCGCTACCTACCGTGGTTCTCGAGATCTTAGGGGGCGGGTACCCGCCCCCCCGTCAATGCCAAGGTGGCTCAGACCCCCGTCAATGCGCGTGTTAAGACTTACGCGTTTAATGTAGCAGATTACGGGATCACTGAGAATAATACGGACGTAAAATAAGTATGCATTATTTTCAATTACCTTGTACTGTGATAAATCTAAACACCACGCTCGCCCACCTCGGGTCGAAGGTTCAGTATGGTTTTTTCCTAGAAGATTTCATTGCGGCTGTGGGGCCGAGATATAAGTTATCGTCAATTAGAAGCATGAGATACATGGTACATAGAATACACGTCAAAACTAAAAAATTGTTCAGTTTTTAAAGTAGCATCTTAAGTGTTCGTCCTCCGCAGTAGCCTCGAGTCTCGGTTAAAGCATAAGTATCTATCACCTTCGACATAAACGTGAGGGCCCAGTAAATCTGCAGCCTGCTGTCCAGCAGAAAATGTCCCGTCTAAAATTAAAAGGAATTTGTGCTCCTTGTTTGGGAGAAACTGGTTAACATATTGTGACAAGCACTGGTGCAAGATTCATTTTGACGTGTAAAAGCTCAAGCGATGATGGTTGGTTTTTTCATACTTTTGAAGAAAGTATTGTCATGCATCGGTAGAGTTTTGGTCTCATCTACGTTAAAACCATTATCAAAAACATCATGGTACATGTGCATGTATTAAACATGGAAAAACCTGGGATTCGGCAAACTAAGCCAACACATCACCCATAACTCACAACTGCGTGTACTGCAGTTGGCACACCTCGTTGGGTTCTTGCACGTCGGCATGGTCTGCTATCGGCATGGTCTGCCTGTCAGACCAGTCCTCTGGCGCACGGTTCCTCATGCGCCGTGCGCGTCCTCCGTTCCGGTCCCGGCTTCCCGAGAGCCATCTTGATACTGCTTTGCAGACTCCGGAGCGCGAAGAGGCGGCTCCGTTTCGCTTCAGGGTCTCTGTGGAGGGCAGATAGAATAAAACTTTAATTTTGGGAGATTTAACTTTGTAATACAGGGATGGGATGGCATGATCTACGACATGGGCCGTGCCACCGGGAGAGGGACAGGGAGACAAGCTGCCAAAGGCGAAGGTTACTGGCCCTGTGGCGTTGACTGCAACAAAATACAATGTCTCGCCCTCAGATACGGACCCTCCACCACCACTGGGTCCAAGGAGGGGCATGGGACCACTTGCCTTCCCGTTCCGACTCGGCTCCCCTGAAATAGCCTCTGCATCCTGAAACGTTCTTGGCTCTCCCTGAAGGGGTGCAGCCCCTCCAAGAATTCGAGTAGCGGCGCAATGGCGATAAGATATCCAACCTGATATACTTCTACCAATTGATTAGTTGCACCGTCAAAAATTGGCGCCCATCTGGTCCAAGCACTCGGCCCCTTTCCCCTTCCGCTAGCGTGGAAACCCCCATGTCGGAAGTCCTGGGTTTGCCAATTGCTAGCCATCCGGAAACTTTGATTGATGCCTTTAAGGGACATCCACGCAAGTAGTGCAAAATCTTCTGAAAAAAATTTTACCTGTAGGACTCCAGCTATGCAAACGGATCAGATCTTAGTTTCGCTGCCAGTTTATCTGAGTTTCACTCCCCAGGATGGGAATGAAGCTAATATAAACTTGTTTCGGATGATTACATAAATTACAAATAAATTATTAAATAAATGATACATGACCCGCACTAATTGCTCATTACATAAATAAACAAAAGAAAAAGGCTCAGCTAAACCATATATCTGTGACTTGAGGCTGGTCACTTTCATTACGCCAGCTCTGATAACATGAAGTTTATCGACACTCTTCTCGAGTTTGTCGAGCTCATTTTGACACAACCCCAATATCATTCCTGGTTTCGATTATGCAAAGCTCACATCAATGATTTCTATGTGAAAATACTGTCTAGTCTCTAAAGATTCCAGTGTTTATCTGAAGCACGTAGCAGGTAATCGCTTTGTATGATGCATGCAGTGTTTCAATCTCGCTTTTACTTACCGAGAATGACGGCAAAGAGCCGGGAACTCGCAAGGCTGTCCTTCCCGTTGCGGCCTTTTAAAGAGAGACGGCTCGCCAGTACGGGCCCGAAGAGCTGTTTGTATAGATAGAGGACGTTCTGCTGGATGGTGACCGCCGGGTCGCACCACCCACCGAGATATTCAACCCGTGAAAACATTAATTCGAATGTATTCTACGGTTTGGACAGCTATTTATGTTTTTATGTGTGTATGCATCAGTGGCAGATTCATGATAATCTTTCGCTGGGGCTAGAGGGTTGAGCCTCCTCTCGGACATCGTCTAAGCATTAACTAGCAGCATAGCTTATAACAATTAAAATAATTATCAACGGCATTGCTTACCTCTTCAGGAGTTTCCAGCCGGATCTGGATCCTTAGAGCGAACCTGTAAAGAAAAACGGCCTTTTCAGTTGGAGCAGATTCCATCGAAAGTATTCCAAGAATATAATAGGTATATGCAAAATTACATACAAAAACATTCCCAGATCTGGCAGAGCAGGAACAAAATTACTACAACGATTTTGGTCGAAGTCTAAATGCTCACCTTTAAACTTTGGAGACAGGTTCACACAACTGAAGAGATGACACGAAAATCTACAGCCATTTTTTCTTGCGCGTGTACGTATTCTTCTCGCGCATGTGCAGATCAGATGGTCCTCCAGCCAAAGAAATATTGGACGGCAAGACCAATCCTGAGCTAGCCCAAATCGGCCCGTGCATAAGCCCTAGCTAATATCAGCCCTAATTAGCCAAAGGTAAGCCCAAGTTTTCCAGACTTTCTGGGCTGAGCTAGCCCAAGTCAGTCATGGCTTAGCCAGAGGTTGATAACTGCCGTAGTAAAGTCCGTCTTAGCCCAAACAAAGTGGAACTATTGATTTCGTGATTATTTCCCCGTAACTCTGGCTCAGCATGGGCTAATGCGGTCCGCCAGACGTAGCCAGAGCTCAGCCCGTGCAAATTGCTGGCTGGGCCGGCGGCGTCTTCTTCCAGTCGACCAGATGATCGTAGTCTTTTGCCTGGAAGTGAATGTTTGGTACTCTAAACTCTCGCACCACTCCAGACTCAGAGCACCTCGAGCGGGTCTCCTCAATCTTGCACACTGCCTCTTCTCTGACCATTGGACGGTCATCAGCTAGCATTGCAGCAGTACGTTTTCGGGATGAGCCCAGTATTCCCTTCGTTTGTAGTACCGATTGGACGATGGAACGGTCCTCCTTTGGCAGTCTTCTGGATAGCTCGATAAGGTACATAAGGTTTGGGGCGCCGTCTGTTATACGCCGATGGGTCCTGTAGTGGAACCAACCGGGTGCATACTGGTTTAACACGCGCATTGACGGGGGACGGGTACCACCCCCCTCGGGTTTTTCAGAGATAGCAGAAAAACGGCGGCGCGTAACGCCGCCGTACTTGGCATACCTTTTCCCTCTCCATTTGTACAACTTCTGTTAAAATTCTAAGGTTAGATCATCTCAGGTCAGGTCACCAGTACAGGTCAAGTGACCTGACCTAAAAAAAGTTTAAGATAGCATAAGTCGGAGCAGGGCGAACTTATCCGATTGCAACTCATATCACATAATGGGCCCACAGAGTTCTCTAAAATATGTTCCGGTATCTTTTATATCGGTAACGTAAGGTCAGGTACGAGGCATGATCTCTCCATTGGAAATACATGGGAAAAATTGTTTTTACTGTATAACTCAGTAACGGATAGTGATAGAACGTTTATTTTAGCTTCATTAGACTCGCCTTAGTTTTGCAGTTCTACTGATATGCATTTTCTATAATTTGACCCTGACCTGACCTCAGGTCAGGTCAAATCCTTGATTTGACCTAGCAAGGTCAATTTATATATCATTCGATTAGGCTTGCTACGGGAATTCATACAATTCAAGTTATTTTGCTCTATCTTTACTTGTTAAGATGTAATGGCCGAAAAACTTAATGTACATGTTATCCTATTACGGCATGTTTTGACCTCTCGTGACCTTACATTTGATCTGACAAAAAATGGTTCAAATATTTTCGATGGAGAAGTGGATGGGCAACCCAAAGCCGTTTGCCGTTTTTCACTACCTATCGTGGTTCTCGAGATCTTAGGGGGGCGGGTACCCGCCCCCCTCGTCAAAGCGAAGGTGGCTCAGACCCCCGTCAATGCGCGTGTTAAGACGAAGCACACCATACGCTTATGTTCTTTGCATGGCAAGCGTACTGAAAAGTATGCCCGCAGGATACGGGCTTTACAGTTCTTCACTTTGGTGGCGATGTTGGCTTTCGAAAAAAACGTTCGTTTTCATCAGAACTGGTTCCTCATTTGTTTTGTCTGAGCTTAAGTTCCATTGCACGAAGCCTGCTCTTTCATAAACCTCAGAGATATTATGTGCCACAGTTTTTGCTGCTGAACTTATTGGACGGGTAATATTTGAATCCAGTGAGAGCATCTTCCTTTTGATTTCTAGAAAGTGCCTATGGACATCGAGATCCGTTGGTAGCATTGTTTGTGAGAATTCCCTTGGCGTAAAATTCAGCTGGTCTGCAGCTCCCTTTCTCTTCCATCTTGTAGAACGGCGTGGTCCAGCCATCTTAAGTTCAAATAAACTTTCTTTAATCACACAACCGTCGCGCTTGCTCCTGCACTTTTCTTTGCACCGATGTCACTTCTCATCCATCAAGACTTGACCACGACTTGTTTGCTGCTGAATTTTCTTGCACGTTCGTGATATCTTCCTAGCTAAGCTGCAATGTGTTTTCTTACTAAACGTCTCTTGCAGTGAGCTGGATCAGAGCATTACGTACGGCCTCTCGTTCCGCCCCGATGTCTGACCTCACACGGACAGGGTCAGTAGAAAACTGGCGGAACAGTTGAAGTCACCAACGCGAAGCTGTGCTTTATCTTCATCGGGCACCCTGGTTCTCAATTAGCAGAGCCAAGCAGACCTTTCATGAGCTGCGCACTGGATATCGGGCACCAGGCGCGTGCCGCGGAGGCATTGACGAAACGGCCGAGGTGGAAACCGCCACGATAAACGTAGCTTTATGTACGGTGAAAACCAGCCAAAAAGCAGGACCATGACCTGAAGATCCCCATCCCAGCCCTCCTTCCACAGACGTATTCAGTAGGTGGGAAAAGACCGTTTCTCTCTGGAATGCTATTGTGTTACACTTTTAATTAAACAACACAAACTTTTTTCAGTGATTAACTCTATGACCCTACCGAATCAACAGCCTAGATCCGCCCCGGGACCCCCTTGCAACAACGCAGTAACTCGGCTAAGATATGCTTCGAAGTTCATGACGGTTATCCATGCATTTTTGCCAGTATTTTGTCAACAATGTTTACATTAACGCGATCCAGGGTGTTAGTGCCCTATTCTTACGGCGCTAATAGCTGGGTGACTGCGACGCCGGGAGGTGAAAATGTTGGCCCGTCAATGCGCGTGTTTAACACGCGCATTGACGAGAGGGCGGTACCCGCCCCCCTCGGGTTTTTCGGAAACAGTAGAAAAACAGCGGCGCGTAGCGCCGCCGTACTTGGAGTACTTTTTCCCTCATCATTTTTACAACTTCTGTGAAAATTTTAAGGTTAGGTCATCTCAGGTCAGGTCACCAGTACAGGTCAAGTGACCCGACCTCAAAAAAAGTTTAAGATAGCATAAGTCGGAGCAGGGTGAACTTATCCGATTGAAACTCATATCACATAATGGCCCCACCGAGTTCTCTAACATATGTTCTGGTATTTTTGATATCGATGACCTAAGGTCAGGTACGAGGCATGACCCCTCCATTGGAAATACATGGGAAAAATGGTTTTTACGGAATAACTCAGTAACGGATGGTGATAGAGCATTTATTTTAGCTGCAATAGACTCGCCTGGGCTTTGCGGTTCTATTGATATCCATTTTATTTAATTTGACCCTGACCTGACCTCAGGTCAGGTCAAATCCTTGATTTGACCTAGCAAGGTCAAAATATATATCATTCGATTCGGCTTGCTAAGAGGATTCATATGGTTCAAGTCGTTTTGCTGTATCTTTACTTGTTCAGATGTAATGCCCGAAAAACTGAATTTTACATGTTATCCCTATGACGGGCATGTTTTCACCTCTCGTGACCTTAAATGTGACCTGACAATAAAATGGTTCAAATGTTTTCGATGGAGAAGTGGATGGGCAGCCCCACGCCGTTTACCGTTTTTCGCTACCTACCGTGGTTCTCGAGATCTTAGGGGGGCGGGTACCCGCCCCCCCGTCAATGCGAAGGTGGCTCAGAACCCCGTCAATGCGCGTGTTAAGAGGTGGAAGATGCGACTTCATCCCGTTTTGTTTGTGATTTCCACTCTATTTATGCCTACGCCCGGGTGTTTTGACTATTAATGGAAGCAATGCTTCCATTAATAAGCATTTGATATTATCGTCCCGGCCTAATGAACATACCTACAGCAACTTTGTGCTCCCGTGCCTGGACCCTCAATTCTAATGGTGCTGCCATCTATGCGTTGTTGGCCGAACTAAAGCTCACACCGGAGATTCGTAAGACGATCATTGAGCGCCTCCTACCTCTGACGGTTGGACGACTAACTGCACTCTGGTGGACTGTCGGCGAACTAAAGCTTACTTTGGACCAAAGGCTACAGTACCGATGATGAATTCCTTGACGGCATACCTACTGACATTTTATGTCAGTGGGAGCACCAAATGCCAAGGCTATACAGCGCAACCAGCCTTCACCCTGTTAGGAGGCATTAAGATGATCAGATCAACTTATTCAGAGGCACTGCTGGGACTTGAACCCGGGACCCATGGCTCAGAGACAGGAGCGTTATGCTCTAAGCGACGCATCACTGTGCAGCGCCGAGAGTGTTATGCTATACATACACATGAATTCAAACGCAGGGTTTCCGCCCTTTGAAATCGTATCGCTAGGGTCCCGAAATTTGCGTCCTCAAGGGCGAATGGATCCATACGTTTATTTCATTACACACTGGCATACATATGAGCGTAACACACAATACAGGATACAGTCACTAAAGAACGAGGTAACCGCATTGCGAACACCAACACCCACGCGCAATCCAGTTGGTTATGGTGTCAGGAGGGAGGTCGGGTAGAATGCGAGTAGCACTTTATTTTGGCTACCCTTACGAGGGGAGTAGGATGCGGGGACCGCGCACTATTGCCTCACTGAGATGGCACCCTGTGTAGCAAGTGTAGGTTAGAATAAAAAAACGTATATAAATATTTGGCAAAAATTGAGTAAAAAAAAAATAAATAAAGAAAAATAAGCAGTGCTGCGGCTGCGGCCAGTGCAGTCAGTGGTGTGGTAGCAGTCAGTGTAGTCCGGTTAACACGGCACATGCACCATGCCGGAATCTCGCGTGCGTGCCCTCGTGTTTTCCTGAACGTATTCGCAGTAGACCTTGCCGAGACGCGGGCAAGTGCGTCCCCAGTCATGTAGGAGCGACCGAATAAGGAGAGGGGGGGCGGCCAGGCGGCCAACATCGGAGATAGGAAAGGCCAGCGGACGGCGGCAAGTAGGCTCACATCGGCTCAAGCATTCACAGACTGGACGTTTCGGCACACTTTCAGATGGTTCACAACCGAGCATTTCGGCACACTTTCAAATGGTTGATTAGATACAACCCGCATAGGGGGCACCATATCGATCGTTCTGCTCGGCTGCTGCCAGCTGGGTAACAACACCGGGCCCGAATGGCTGGAATTTCAATTACCGGAAGTGGCATCACCGTCCCCCAGTCATCATGATGTCATCTCAAATGAATATTTGACCTGGGCTGGAGCGGGCTCGGTAAAAACACAGTAATAAAGCAAGACGGTGCCACTCCTATTTGTGTCAGCATTGGCGCCAGGGGTCAAAGTCAGAAAACCTTGCCAGGGGTCAGTCGGAAAACTGTGACACGGCATGAATCATAAGGACGAGCCAGCAAAGACAGTCGAGATTTCCGGCGCTGCCACCCCCTACAGCCGGCAACGGCAGCAGGTGCTGCCACATGTCACAGCAGGCCAGGGCAGCGCGACAATAGAAACATTAGTGAACTGACACGTGATAACTAATATAATGCATGAATGCTAAGAATGATAAATGCATGATAACCATCCAAAGGCGGCCAAGCATGACATCGCGCCGCTTCGATCAGTTCTAGTTTCCCCCGAATGCGGTGAGGGACATTTATACCATTTGGTCAGCTTCACAGTGTTGCGACGGCCGCCTCCACGCATCAGCACCGGTCACAGCATAAGGCACTGCCATTCACAACTGGCATTTGCTCCCTTAATTACACAACAATCCATGATAGCGAGGTCATAGAGCAGTCGTGGCAGACAAATAACAGCGCACGGGGACGTGGGTAGCCGAGCATGTGATTGAACCATTAAAGTCCAATATGGTTTCGGAGCCGCCACACCCCGACAACCGGTCACGACAGCAGGTGCTGCCACCTATCGCAATCGACCATTGGCAGCGACGGCAAATAACATATGAAATCCAACAAATAGATGCTTATCCCAGCGGGATCACGGCAGCCAAGCATGAGAATGGGTTATTTAAACCGTCCTGGAGATCCCCGAATGCAGTGGGTCAATTACATCACTAGATCAGTTTAACGCAGCCGCCACCCGTCAGAAACAGTCACAACACCAGGCGCCGCCACCCCTCACAACCGACCGCCGCAGCACGTGCTACCATAATTTTACAACCAGTCACGGCAGCGAGGCTACAGAGCAGGGGCGCTCCGACAAATAGAGGTGTACTCCGATGGGAACGACGGCAGCGAGGCATGAGGGTGAACCATTAGAGATAGTCTGAGGTTTGAAGCCACCTCTCCTGTTCACTGGCAAGGGCAGCCGGTGCTGCCACCTCTCACAACTGGTTATGGTAGTGAGGCCATGGAACAGTAGCAGGCCGATAAATACATACTATCCCGCCAAGGTCGAGGGCAGCCAAGCATGAGAATGAGGCGTTAAGCTACAATCTTGGAATTCCTCGATGCGGTGAGTCTCACTACATTGTCGGTATCACAGGGTTGCCACGGTGCCGCCATCTATCAGAGATGTCCATAGCATCAGGGGTCGTCACCTCCTACAGCTGTCCAGTGCAGCGGCTGTCGTCGCAATCGGGTGGATGCGGCATGCCGGCGCATCATCGCCGCGATGCGGCATGATGGTGCCCCACCGCTGCGACACGGCATGGCGATGCCCCATCGTTGGCATTCCTCCAGCAGCCAGGACCATGGCACCAGGCTGCATTCTCTCAGCTCCCTGCACGCCTGCTTCTCCTGCGGATGAGAGGGGCGCTTAGGGGGAAGGAGAGGGCGCAGTTTGCTGGTGAGGTGTTAGTAGAGAAATTGAAAATTAGTAGACTTTGCGGTTTATTTGGGGAAATAGGAAGGGGCATGAGAGGTGCCGGAGGACGGCCTGTATCAACACCTACAGATGCCTTAAATTATATATATTAAACCGCTGGTTTTTATTTTAAATTCACAACATGTTACTTGAAAAAATCGCAATACGGTACTAAAAGGGCACAAGGAATTGAACAGATGGACTGCTTTTATAATCTGCTCTAACGGTAATATTCCTATCCTAACGATAACTGTTTGAGCTTGAGATCATATTCAATAGTTATCTACGTACAGTTTGGTTACCAGAGTTTTAAAGAAGCTCTTACTTAGTGGCACGTCTGCCAGGTCTCTAATATTACTAGCTATAATTTTTGTTCCATGCCTTAGGGGCTGATACAAAAAAGGAGAATTTTCGGTACATTGTCTGGGCGTATGGGACTACAAAATGTTGGGCGTTTCTGGTACTGTGCCTTGATTGATCCATGTGGGTCCAAGTCAGCCTTTCTGACAATGCTGCGGGAAGTGAATTTTGAGCAAGTTTATGAAGAATTTCTAATTGTGAGACTTGTACTAGATCTTTTAATTTTAAAATTTTGTATTTTTAAATAGGGGACTTGTGTGAGCCAGGAGGTCGGCTTGATCTATCATGCGAATTATTTTCTTTTGGAGCACTGTTAGCTTGTTTAGTTTGTAATCGAACGTACTTCCAAAAATGGGAAGGCAATATCGAATGAAGGGCAAGATGAAAGAATCATACAGCAAGAGGGTATGACCTGGGTTTAGAATATGTTGAGATCTTCTTATCAGTCCTATGTTCCGCGCGATTGTGTTTTCTACATTTCTAATGTGATCCGTCCACCTTAGATCCTCATTTATAGTGATTCCAAGATATTTTGTAGAAAATTTACGCTGAAGGTAGTTGCCATCAACGGTGAGAGCGAGGTCAGGTTTTGGGGTGGGGAAAATAGTTGGTAATTTGACTTTTTGACGTTTAGGGACAGCCGATTACAGCAGAGCCAGCTCTTGATTTCGGTCAGGCTATTGTTAATGATTCTTTGGAGAGAGATTTCATTTTCGGCGGTAAAGAAGAGGGCCGTATCGGTGAGAGGTGACACTCTTTCAGGTACTTGTAACTTACAAGTTGTAAGATTAAAAGCTTTTAATAATAATTTTTGGGGCTTATCGACGCACCAACTGCCAGGGTCATATGGCGTCGCCAACTCTTTCCCTGTTGGAAGGGTTTCTCGGGAGCCAGCTTGCTCCTTGTTCAGGGAAGCCGCCGGGCCTTGAACCCGGGTCCGCTGCGTGGAAGCCAGCTACGCTGACCACTCCACTACCGCGCCCCCGATTAAAAGCTTTTGTCAGTAATACATGAAAATCACGGAATGATTCTAAATTGGTCTGAATACAGTTTTTAGTCCTTTTCTGGCCCATAGCAATACCATCACAGAGTCACTTGGAAACCATGCCGCGGGCCCACCAGCATACCACGTGCATAGATGACAATGGCCCATATAAAAACCACAACCGCCTATATGGATCCCACCTGGCACGCCCACCTCGATACCATCTCCCTTGTGAACATTTGACCCACAAGAATACCAGTTCCAGACCACATGGGTGCCATATGAATGGCCCATCTTGAACCCATGGCCCGTAAGGGCCCACCTAGCCCGTTCAATACCCATATGGTTCCCACTACTGCTTGTTGGCAGGGATATTTGTATTTTTTAAGGGTTAATAAAAATAAATTGAATACGAATACAGCATAAAAACATTTTCTACCCCCAAAAAATCATTTATAGAACTTAAAACTTTGATTGATAGAATAGAGGTGAAGAGCAGGTTACAGCCTATTATTGATATTGTTAGCAAATTTGAATAATTGTTGAGTGGCCTCCAAAAATTTAGCTGAAGATAAAGAAATGATTGATAGTACCAGAATCAGGATTTTTCAAATATTAAGAAACCACAATAAAAATTTTTGCGACAATGTCCCTTTAAATAACGGCGGAGCCAGAAAATGGGGCAGGGAGGGTGAGCGCTTGTGCAGTAGAGAATTTTGAGGAGACGCTAACTGACTGGCTCTTGTGTAAGGCTGGTGAATTGGAAGGTTAGGCAAGAGAGCTTTAACTAATGGGAAGTTAACCTATATACAGCGTGGTGTGGGATTTTATCCTATCTGGAGTATCGGCTGAAATTTCCTAATTACAGTGGGCTGTTACAGCCACTAGAAGGTTACTGAGCGGAGGGAGGCAGGGGCCTCTTCAGGACCTATCACTAATCGGAGGGGAGGCAGGGGGCCTCTTCAGGACCTATCAGGGACCTAGGTGGCTATTAGCCTCGAAAGGGTCCTAACTGGGACCTACGTTATTTTAACACGCGCATTGACGGGGGTCTGAGCCACCTTCGGATTGACGAGGGGCCGGGTACCCGCCCCTAAGATCTCGAGAACCACGGTAGTTAGCAAAAAACGGTAAACGGCGTTGGGTAGCCCATCCGCTTCTCCATTGAAAATATTTGAACCATTTTTTGTCAGGTCACATCTAAGGTCACCAGAGGTCAAAAACATGCCGTCACATGCCGTCATAGGGATAACATGTAAATTAAGTTTTTCGGCCATTACATCTGAACAAGTAAATATAGAGCAAAACAACTTCAACCCTATGAATCCTCGCAGCAAGCCGAATCGAATGATATATGATTTGACCTTGCTAGGTCAAATCAAAGATTTGACCTGACTTGAGATCAGGTCAGGGTCAAATTATATAAAATGCATATCATTAGAACCGCAAGGCCAAGGCGAGTCTAATGAAGCTAAAATAAACGCTCTATCACCATCTGTTACTGAGTTATTCAGTAAAAACCATATTTCCCCTGTATTACCAATGGAGAGGTCATGCTTCGTACCTGACCTTAGGTCATCGATATCAAAAATACGGGAACATATTTTAGAGAACTCAGTGAGCCCATTATGTGATATGAGTTTCAATTGGATAAATTCTCCCTGCTCCGACTTATGCTATCTTAAACTTTTTTTTGAGGTCGGGTCACTTGACCTGTACTGGTGACCTGACCTGAGATGACCTATCCTTAAAATTTTTACAGAAGCTGCAAAAATGATGAGGGAAAAGGTAAACTAAGTACGGCGGCGCTGCGCGCCGCCGTTTTTCTGCTGTCTCCGAAAAACCCGATGGGGGCGGGTACCCGCCCCCGTCAATGCGCGTGTTAAGGTATTGTTTTATGGGCAGGTGCCGTAACACCTTTGCATAGACGCAGCCCGTGGAGGGTATGTGTGGGACCTCACTGCCAATTAGCGAGGGTGAAAGACAGTCTACTGGCCGTACGTTTAGGGATTTCCTCCACTGCTGTCCTCAGACTCCCTCTTGGGCTGCCGTCCACACCGTCGCTCTCCTCCTGGGACCGCCTTCTTTCCGTTTCTGGCCGCCTTCCTCTGCCGATGACCCAGGAGGTGGCGACCTCCAACGGAAAGAATGTCCAACAGGGCCGGCGCTTCTTCACCATGTGTGTGGTCTTCGACGCCGTGCCGATGGACACAGCTGCGCCGGCGCTGCCATTGTCCCCGCCATTCCCGCGCGGCGGGCGGGTGATTTGACCGGGCGGTAATCCACCGGTCTCGCCGCCGCGCGTCGACGGGATCCTTAATCACCGTTCAGGGATGTTACTCGGCCGGTGGGTGCTTGGCGGCGCCTTTGAAGCAGCGTTAGAGACTGCCACTCGCCGCCGGTTAATGACGGCGGAGCAGACCCTGGCGATGCCGCAGTCGTCCTGATGGGCGGCGGTGCCCCTGAAGCCGACGCTGACCGGTGTAATGTGTTGACATCCGATCGCGCCGCAGATGCCTGACTGAGCCGGTAATCCCCAGCCCTGTCCCGTGGAGTTGGTGCAGGCCCAGCTGTCCACGCCGTCGCTGCTGCTGCGTGGAGCTGACCTAGAGCGAACTGAAATTCGGAGGGGGTGCTTTGGGGGCCCGGGTGCAGACATGGTCTTTTTCAATATGGTTTACTAAACACATTCGCCAAAATCAAGACATCTTGGCTACTTAGAAAAGAAACTGGGGAAATGAAACAAAAAATGTACCCTTACAATACATAGGCCATGTTTTGCATTTGTCACTTTCTGAAAACCCGTATATGAACATGAGTCTATTGGCAGGCAAAATTATTTTTATGCATTGGTACTGCAGCCATTTCAAGTTAATATCGTCCGTAGAACTGTGCAGTCTTCCATAAAGTTCTGACCACTGAATGGGCTCTTGTTCGTTTAGCTGAAATTGCCATTTATCGTGACATTTTTCGTTTCCTTGATCTTCCTCTCGTTCCATCAACCTTATGTAAGACCATTTAGCTGTTTTTGGCGCGGACCTAAGAAATTCAAAACAATCATTTTCTTCAGAAACAATTGCTTGGTTGGCGATGATCGTTTGTTTCCACTGTTGAGGTACCGACCTTAGTAAAGAGAGAGCTTTAATTGGGTGAATGCTATATTTAGAGGCAATTTCGTTCGCCGAATGAAACATATTTTGGGCGGGATTGAACAGATCCTTGACTTTGAGTATTCCTTTCTCAGTGATATATTTTCTCTTTAGCGCCATGTACGTAAAGTTAGCACACGTTCAGCACAAATTCGGCACAGATTCAGCTCACATTCATATTCAGTACAAACTTAGATCACGACACTTAAAGCTATGTCCTAGCTCAACAAGAAGGCTGATCACATCCAAACTGATATCAGACGAAGATATCAATACCCCAAAGATATCTAAGACAAATATTTACAGAAAACATCCCTCAGGGCACTATTGAAAATTTTGGCGAATAGGGCGGACCCCTTCGATTTTCTTGAAAATCGGCATGCGTGATGCTTACGTCCATTGGAGAAATCTGGCTGAAGAAACCATATGGGGCATTGATAAATAAGGGGCCTCAGGGGGCCTCAAAGCCTAATAATAGTACTTGTGGGCACCAGTTTACGAAAACTTGGGATTTTTTCTTCACCATCAGAAAGGGCTGCATTTTCCAAAAACAGCTCAAAAATATTTTTTAGGGTGGGGCCCATAGGGGCCGCTCAGGGCACTTTTGAAAATTTTGGCGAATAGGGTGGACCCCTTCGATTTTCTTGAAAATCGGCATGCGTGATGCCTACGTCCATTGGAGAAATCTGGCTGAAGAAACCATATGAGGCATTGATAAATAAGGGGCCTCGGGGGACTCAAAGCCTAATAATCGTACTTGTGGGCACCAGTTTACACAAACTTGGGATTTTTTCTTCACCATCAGAAAGGGCTGCATTTTCCAAAAACAGTGCAAAAAATTTTTAGGGTGGGGCCCATAGGGGCCCCTCAGGGCACTTTTGAAAATTTTGGCGAATGGGTGGACCCCTTCGATTTTCTTGAAAATCGGCATGCGTGATGCCTACGTCCATTGGAGAAATCTGGCTGAAGAAACCATATGGGGTATTGATAAATAAGGGGCCTCAGGGGGCCTCAAAGCCTAATAATAGTACTTGTGGGCACCAGTTTACAAAAACCTGGATTTTTTCTTCACCATCAGAAAGGCCTGCATGTTCCAAAAACAGTGCAATTTTTTAGGGTGGGGCCCATAGGGGCCCCTCAGGGCACTTTTGAAAATTTTGGCGAATAGGGCGGACCCCTTAGATTTTCTTGAAAATCGGCATGCGTGATGCTTACGTCCATTGGAGAAATCTGGCTGAAGAAACCATATGGGGCATTGATAAATAAGGGGCCTCGGGGGCCTGAAATCCTAATAATAGTACTTGTGGGCACCAGTTTACGAAAACTTGGGATTTTTTTTCTTCACCATCAGAAAGGGCTGCATTTTCCAAAAACAGTGCAAATTTTTTTAGGGTGGGGCCCATAGGGGCCCCTCAGGGCACTTTTGAAAATTTTGGCGAATAGGGCGGACCCCTTCGATTTTCTTGAAAATCGGCATGCGTGATGCTTACGTCCATTGGAGAAATCTGGCTGAAGAAACCATATGGGGCATTGATAAATAAGGGGCCTCGGGGGCCTCAAATCCTAATAATAGTACTTGTGGGCACCAGTTTACGAAAACTTGGGATTTTTTCACCATCAGAAAGGGCTGCATTTTCCAAAAACAGTGCAAAATTTTTTTAAGGTGGGGCCCATAGGGGCCCCTCAGGGCACTTGAAAATTTTGGCGAATAGGGCGGACCCCTTCGATTTTCTTGAAAATCGGCATGCGTGATGCTTACGTCCATTGGAGAAATCTGGCTGAAGAAACCATATGGGGCATTGATAAATAAGGGGCCTCAGGGGGCCTCAAATCCTAGTAATAGTACTTGTGGGCACCAGTTTACGGAAACTTGGGATTTTTTTCTTCACCATCAGAAAGGGCTGCATTTTCCAAAAACAGTGCAAAAATATTTTTTAGGGTGGGGCCCATAGGGGCCCCTCAGGGCACTTTTGAAAATTTTGGCGAATTGGGCGGACCCCTTCGATTTTCTTGAAAATCGGCATGCGTGATGCTTACGTCCATTGGAGAAATCTGACTGAATAAACCATATGGGGCGTTGATAAATAAGGGGCCTTGGGGGCCTCAAATCCTAATAATAGTACTTGTGGGCACCAGTTTACGAAAACTTGGGATTTTTTTCTTCACCATCAGAAAGGGCTGCATTTTCCAAAAACAGTGCAAAATTTTTTTAGGGTGGGGCACATAGGGGCCCCTCAGGGCACTTCTGAAAATTTTTGCGAATAGGGTGGACCCCTTCGATTTTCTTGAAAATCGGCATGCGTGATGCTTACGTCCATTGGAGAAATCTGGCTGAAGAAACCATATGGGGCATTGATAAATAAGGGGCCTCGGGGGCCTCAAATCCTAATAATAGTACTTGTGGGCACCAGTTTACGAAAACTTGGGATTTTTTTCTTCACCATCAGAAAGGGCTGCATTTTCCAAAAACAGTGCAAAAATATTTTTAGGGTGGGGCCCATAGGGGCCGCTCAGGGCACTTTTGAAAATTTTGGCGAATAGGGCGGACCCCTTCGATTTTCCTGAAAATTGGCATGCGTGATGCTTACGTCCATTGGAGAAATCTGGCTGAAGAACCCCCTATATGTTGTCCTCAGCCAGATCATTTTTGCAACACTCATGCGTTCTCTAGATTTGTAGCGCTGGGTCATAGGCGTGATGTATGGGAGGATAGTTTATGTCTGATATGATTTGAGTTGGGTTGCTCCTGTATTGGCATTGGCATATGTCTATTGTAAAAGTATTGCTCGTGGATACGTAAGTAATGCTGATTTTTAATTTAGCAACCACATTCGACATTGACCAGAGTCCTGAGTCCTTTGAACCGGCCCCGGCCCCGGCCCCGGCCCTTACTATAATGCTATTGTCAGTTAAAAAATTTGACTGACTGGATGTGTTGCTTTCGTACCTATTTTGTAAATATGAAGACAAAGCGCTATGTTGAAAAATTGTCTCATACCCAGCTTTGTACCCAATTGCTTAAAATCATTTTGTATTATCATACCGTAAACATTTTTTACAAGTTAGGTTTCTGGACTACACAAAATTGATTGAGAGTAGGGTATGGGGTACATGAGATAGTAAGCTTCATCTTTTGAGCAAAATAAGAGACAGTTAAAACCATTGATGAGTTGGACAAGATGGTGTAGAATTTTAGAGGGAAATCAACATGTGAAAACGTTTTTTGCACTTTAACTTATTGTGTGTGTGGGACAAATCTACGAATAAGCATATATATCCAAGAAACAACTGGATACAACGGCACAAATACTTCAAAGCCATGAAAAGTTCTTCCAAGGGCTACTTTACCGCTGCAGCAAATGTTAAAGCGCATGGAATGTTTTTGATTTCGATAGAACGAATACCGGAGGTGGCCCTCGGATGGTTTCCAGCCTAAGAGCTGGAAAACTTTATTGGATATTTTTGTGAGAATTGATGCGCGTGTCGTTTGGTGGCTTTCTTGACCCACCCTGGTGGGCCTCCGAGCCACCTTTCGCCCCGGTGGGAGGGGTTTCAAACAATCCGCCTCGAATTTAGCACCTATGCAGGATAACGAATAGAAGTGAACGATTTTGGACAGCGCATAAGAAGTCATTACGAGACTACATTGGTCTCTTTTGGGTACAGGTAAAGATTAAGGTCATGATTGGACAAAGAAGGTGGCCTGTTTGATAATAGTTTCTTGGCTCTAGTACCTGTCAGTGTTGGATTAGAATCATTTTTAGGCACATTTCGCGTCTTCTTGTTGCGGTAAATTGAATAATGTATAATATGATTATACTAGGTCAAAACATAAATATAAACCGGCCTATGGTCAGGTAAAGGTCACTATCTAACCTAGCATAGTTAAAATGAATATTAACCCGCGCCCCATCGGGGGTCCAGCGCCACCTTCGCCCCACCGGGGGCCATCGATGGCCCCCCTCTAACTCCGAAAATATGGGCGTTAGCGCAAATCTGCAAAGTGCAATAGAAAGCTCGCGTGAATTCAGTAAAAATTACTTCATATGTTTTAGTGCTCAGGTCAATGGTGTGACCTCCAGAGGTCAAATTAGGTCAAGATCGGCTATTTTCACTCAAATATGCAATCCTTAAGCAAATTGGGCATAACTCTTATGCCATTAGAGCTATTGAGGTCTGGTAAAGTACATTTGATAGGAAATTGTCAGTAATTTTTCCGCTATGTAAAACGTAAAGACCTCCCGCCAGTGGTTTGACCTTTAGAGGTCACCTCGTAACCTAAGATGACCTGAGGTCACGAAAGGTCAGAAAGTGACCTTGCCGTATATCAAATGAAAGCTAATGACAAGACAAAGACGATGGTGTTTGTTTCAGCGCTTTAGCTTATACAGATCAAAAGTTATTGTCAAAATACTGTTTTTGACCCCTGGTGACTTTGGATGACCTTGGAGAGGTCAAAGGGCAAATATGGCCCCTGGAATCCGTGAAGGGGTGTCCAAGAACGCTATTCTGATCAAGCTGAGCATTTTCAATCGCTTTTGTGATTTTTAGATCATAAGACAGCTTTTCCCCATGCTTTTCAATGGGAGAGGTCACCTCGTGACCTGACCTCAGGGCTCCAAATCGAAAAATCCCGGATATACACCTTGTACACCCCGGAGGGGCCATAATGTGTAGGAAGTTTCAAATCGATCGAATTCGAAATGTAGCTCTTACAGAGCTCTAAAGTTGAAGTGAGGTGACCTTGGTTGACCTTGTCTGGTGACCTGACCTTGGGTGACTCGGGTGTAAATAATTTCAGGGATGGTGGCAAAATGATGCAGCGAGAGGTAGAGCTCTCAACCGCGGTGCTGCGTCTCTTCGTTTTTCTGCTATCCCGGAAAAACCTTAGGAGGGGGCCATCGATGGCCCCGGTTGGGCGAGGGTTAATCAACCTGCAAAAACAATTCAAAAGTAATGGTATCAACATAAAGGCTTTATCACAATTTCCTGCAGACTTATTCCCCAAAGTTCTAAAAGGAAGTGGGTTAAAATGACCTCCCAAAGATCACAGGTAAAAATTGCAGCATAAAGATATAAAGGGTCTAGGATAAAATAATTTGGAGGATACGAAATTATTCCAAGTAGTATCTACAAGAACAGAAAAGTTTTCGACCAATTTCCGTTTCCCCAGATATTTCTGAAGGAGAGTTCATGTCCCGTACCTGAGCCTAGGTCATCTATGAAAAAGTACTGCAATATATTTCATAGTACTCGGTTGGTCCGTTGTGTGGTATTAGATTATCTTTGATAGATTCACGCTTTTCTTACTTTTGCCACCTTCATCATTTCTGGAAGTGAGATCACGCGAACTGCACTGGGGTTTGAAGCCCTCGGGGGCCCCTTGTTTATCAATGCCCCATAGGGTTTCTTCAGCCAGATTTCTCCAATGGACGTAAGCATCACGCGTGCCGATTTTCAAGAAATTCGAAGGGGTCCGCCCTATTCGCCAAAATTTTCAAAAGTGCCCTGAGCGCCCCCTATGGGCCCCACCCTAAAATTTTTTTGCACTGTTTTTGGAAAATGCAGCCCTTTCTGATGGTGAAGAAAAAATCCCAAGTTTTCGTAAACTGGTGCCCACAAGTACTATTATTAGGCTTTGAGGCCCCCCGAGGCCCCTTATTTATCAATGCCCCATATGGTTTCTTCAGCCAGATTTCTCCAATGGACGTAAGCATCACGCATGCCGATTTTCAAGAAAATCGAAGGGGTCCGCCCTATTCGCCAAAATTTTCAAAAGTGCCCTGAGGGGCTCCTATGGGCCCCACCCTAAAAAATTTTTGCACTGTTTTTGGAAAATGCAGCCCTTTCTGATGGTGAATAAAAAAATCCCAAGTTTTCGTAAACTGGTGCCCACATGTACTATTATTAAGCTTTGAGGCCCCCGAGGCCCCTTATTTATCAATGCCCCATATGGATTCTTCAGCCAGATTTCTCCAATGGACGTAGGCAGCACGCATGCCGATTTTCAAGAAAAATCGAAGGGGTCCGCCCTATTCGCCAAAATTTTCAAAAGTGCCCTGAGGGGCCCCTATGGGCCCCACCCTAAAAATATTTTTGCACTGTTTTTTGAAAATGCAGCCCTTTCTGATGGCGAAGAAAAAATCCCAAGTTCTCGTAAACTGGTGCCCACAAGTACTATTATTAGGATTTGAGGCCCCCGAGGCCCCCTTATTTATCAATGCCCCATATGGTTTCTTCAGCCAGATTTCTCCAATGGACGTAAGCATCACGCATGCCGATTTTCAAGAAAATCGAAGGGGTCTGCCCTATTCGCCAAAATTTTCCAAAGTGCCCTGAGGGGCCCCCAGGGATGTTTTCTGTAAATATTTGTGTTAGATATCTTTGGGGTATTGATATCTTCGTCTGATATCAGTTTGGATGTGATCAGCCTTCTTGTTGAGCTAGGACATAGCTTTAAGTGTCGTGATCTAAGTTTGTACTGAATATGAATGTGGGCTGAATCTGTGCCGAATCTGTGCTGAACGTGTGCTAACTTTACGTACATTTTAGCGCCTGGTTCTGTTCTAGGTTTATATACTTGTTGCACGACATAACCTGGTTTAAAAGACATGACCTATCGTCTTCCTGTAATTGGTTTATTTCCATCCACATAAAGCCGACTTCTAACCAGAACTGATTTTTGACAACACGCCGCAGAAGATGAAAGTTTCCACAGCAGTGAAAAACGGTGACATGATCGTTTAGAGACAATTTATCTTCCATAGCTGTCTTCCATTTAGCTTTATTATCTCTATCAACATATTTCTGTATCCATTGAGTTTTCAGGCTTTTTGCTTGGGTCATCAAATCTGGCATCTGAAGTCCTCCATTTTTATATTTTGATTTGAGCGTTGCTCGCTTGATTCGGTCTCTCTTACTGCCCCAAACAAAGCCAAAGATCACCCGTTCAACCTTTTTGACAAAATCTGGTTTAGGCGCAGGGAGGATAGTCATAAGGTACACAAGCTGAGACAGCATCTCGGATTTGACAAGGTGTATTCTTCCGAAAGCTGTCAGATGTTTACCGTTCCATGGCGTCAAACGGCTTTTCAGGCGTTCAAATTTGTTTTCGTAGTTTATGCTGGCCATATCTATATTCGAATCATTTGATAGTTTAACGCCTAGAACCTCCATAGTGTCTTCTGGCCAGGGGCGTCGCCACGGGGGGGGCCAGGGGGGCCCAGGCCCCCCACTTTTAGGCCAAAAATTTCCTGATCTCAGTCAAAATGGGAGAAAACCGGACATTCTTATAACCAGCCGCTGCAGAAGGCAATGAGGAGCCCAAATTCGAACAGTATTTGGTCCTAACGTTGAAAGTTTTTTTGTCAGCGTCAGTTTGAAGTTTCGCTGCCCCCCCCCCACTTCTTTGCCGGTGGCGACGCTTATGCTTCCGGCCATTGAATATCAGACTCAGGACAGATTTTACTTTGATAGCAGGCTCCTCTCCCCACCCAGAGGGCTTGCGTTTTTCAGTAATTGAGGTCCAGACCAGATATTTTGTGGAAATTGGAAGAAATAGTGAAACTCTGTGGCAGAGATTCAGCACTGCCGTCCAGTATAGGCGTAACGTCATCAGCGTATGCCGATACCTTAATTTCTGTGTTATTTATCTCTAGACCACGCACCTCCTCACATCGCCGTAAATATTCTAATAGTGGTTCAAAACAGACCAAAAATAATAAACAACTGAGAGGGCAACCTTGTCTAAGGCCTCGTTCGATTTTGTAAGGCCGGGAAAGATTTCCATTGATTTGAACTGAAGGTGTTACGCAAGAATCCGATTCATCGCTATACAGGACGTTAATCCATCTTTTAAAGTTATTTCCAAAGCCAAAATGTGAAATTACTTGCTTCATGAAATTCCAGTCCACTGAATCATAGGCGGTTCGAATGTCGCAAGCCAGCAAGAGAGCCAGCCGTTTATTAGAGTTGCAGTGTTCAACTACATCCGGATTGAGCCTTACGTTTTCCCCTATGTAACGCCCTTTGATGAAACCAGTCTGGTCCTCATCAATTATAGTTTTTATAACATTTGCCAGGCGATTGGCGAGACAATTCGTAATTATTTCATAGAAAATATTTAGAGGACTAATAGGACGCAGGTTTTCCAATTTTCGATTATCTTTCCCTTTTTTAGGAATGAATGTTGTTACACTGCTTTTGAGGTATTTAGACATTTTCCCGTCCCGGAAGATCTCATTGCATGCACTTAGCACTAAGTCTTTTAGTTCGGGCCGGAAATACTTATAAAATTCGCCTGTAAAGCCAGAGGGACCCGGTGATATATCGTTTTTAGTAGCGAATACTGCCGTTGTGATTTCGGCCATGTCCAGAGGTTTTTCACAACTTTCTTTATGTGCTGGTGTTAGGCGATTGAGATTTTCCGTAAAGTCTTCTATTCTACCTGTTACTGTACGCCTCTGATAAAGCTCCTCAAAGAAGGACTGTCCTTCCAAGAGCATATCGTCTGTTTCGGTTGTCAAATTATTTTGTCCAAACTCGTTGACTTTACTTGTAAATAATGTTTTGCAGATTTGTCTGGGTTTATTGCGTTTTGGCATGCCGTGGAAATACTTGGTCCCCCTTTCTGCCAGGTAACGCCACCGGAATTTGGCTAGAAACATACCCTTGCTTGTCAATTCTTCGATTAGTTTGTTCCGTTGTTCAATTAGATCATCCAGGTGGAAGACGTTTTGGGCTTTCTGGGCCACAGCTATTTTGTCTTCAATGTCTTTTATTACTGACTGCGCTTGTTTTCGCTTATGAGAAGCGTAATTAATTATGTGACCTCTCAAGACACAGAAAATCGTCTGCAAGAGAACACTACATGAAGTTGTAGACGACTGATTGTCCTGAATAGTCTCTGCTATCTTTTGGCGGATCATTGAGGTAAAAGTATCATCCCTCAAAAATGCATTATTAAATTTCCAGAATGACTTCCCTATATCTGTCCCAGCCAGCAATTCCGGGCGATTCCCGCACGGGGACGCTAGTGCAAAATGGTGGGAATTGGTCGGGGAAACCCAACCGGAGGGTTGGGGAATCACGAGCGTTTGCTTGGGATTTGAGACACTTCGTACGGGGAAATTTTGATTGGGGAAACGGTAGCTTTCCCCGCTCTTTTGGTTGGGGAGTTCCCAATCGTTCCCCACCACGGTATGCCAAATTAAGGAAGGTCTGCATACCGAACCCGTACGGGGATCCCCTACCTATCCCCATACTCTAAGGTAGGGTTCCCCGAACCCTCCCCATCGCCCTAATCCGTTGGGTTCGGGGATCCCCAACCGATTCCCAGGCATTCGCTTGTGATTTCCCCAACTTTCCCCCATCGCGATATGTGAGTTGAACCCCGAAAATGGGCTGATCCCGTTCGGGGAATCCCAACCCAATCCCACACGTCCATGCGTTACTTCCCGGGCGTTTCCTCACAGTTTGAGGCATCATTTTGATGAAATATATTTTAACTGCCAAGGAAACGCCCATCAACAATAATGTTTTCTCCTACACCAATTCAGTGGGATTGTCCTTATAATAAGTTTCGCGAGAATCACATGACTTCTAGCCTGATCCATGTGGATAAAATGAAAACAGATATGCAAAAAGTGTATTTCACATCATTATGCTTTTCTATACAATGTTTTTTATACAATATTTGTCTCACCAACAGTTTCATCATCATGTTCAGGAGATAAACATCAATTGTTGTATTTGAAGTGGTAAAATTACGAAAATAAGTTATATAGAACGATAACAATGACACTGATGTTCAATGTATTTTTACAATTCACAATTCACAGATGTACACAACATTCACATCACTACCGTGTGAAAAAGATGATGAGTTCAGGGTTCAGTGATAGAGAAGTGATAGTAAGGCAAATTTCAGACAATCAATTGTTCTGAACTGCGCTGAATCATGATATTCCTAGCGTGAGGTATGTTCACTTCTTGGCTTTGACCGTGCTGTGCAGTACAGCTTTGGTTCACTGTTTTGTGCATCCTTTTCCGGCTCTGCGTAGACAGCTGAGATGCTGCAGTTGAAGTGCTGCGCCTTTTCTTACGAGCCAGCTTTGAGCCAGCGCGCCGGTCTTGCGGTACAGATATCCAGCGCGTGACACGTTGATTGATCTCCGAGCGAGATCCCTTGCTGTCCTTATACAGGGCATCTGAAAAAGATACACATCGGTATAAATTAACAAATCAATCAACCGAAATTTAGGGCAACGAACTGGAGCACCAAATGGATCTAACAATAACATATTGTAACGTTAAGTAACATAACGTAAGGTGTAACGTTAATAATAGGCATTGCGTGGTCAACTATTCGTGAGCGGGCAGCGATGGAAAGCACCTAAGGCTAGTTATTGGATGATGCCTGTTTGAGCCTGCACTTACACAACGAGTAGCCTGACAACTCCTGCTAACAATGAAAAGAATAGAACACTATAATATTTTTGGCAGATGTGAAATAATAACAGAGTAGTATCTGAGATAACAGCGTTCATCAGGGTCAGGGACGTCGTTGGAGACAACACCGCTCCCGAAAAAATGGGGCTGCTCCGGTTATTTTATTATTTCTCAATATATAGTTTAACAAAGTTTTGTAATATACGCTTTGGAAATGTGGCACCTACGAAATACACTTGTGTTGTTTTTTTATAATATTGTAGTGTCATTTATTACAATAAAAATACTCATGTAATACCTAGCTGAATGAGCGTAGAAAAAGGGACATAGGTTTCTACCGCTCATAGGTTTCTTCCGTGGCGACGATACAAGTTCCTTATGTCTACTGAAGGAAAGGGAAATGCGCAGGGTAATCACGTTTTCACCAACCACATATAATTTCAGAGAGGGTCATCTCGGTCAAATAGTTTTTGTCGTTCTGTCCCTTCAGAGAAAACTGTCGGCACAGACTGGTGCTAAAAACCTGTGACATCAGCAGGTGCAGACTACTGGCCAGGCAGCCAGTGGCGCTCTTTCGAAGTTCTAAAAGCCGCAGAAACCAACGCCAAAAGTTTTCGTAGTAGTAAATGCTTCCGTGCATAGCAGACGCTCTTTTTTGTTATTGGTGTTTCAACGAAAGTCGAAATCACCATATATTTAGTCTCAGTGGCGGATCCAGGGGGGACAAGAAAGTAATTTACCCCCCTCAAACAGAAAAGTTTGCGACAAAACTATGCTTTGACCCTCCCCCCAATACGGTTGACCTGCCTTTTGCCCCGGCTCGTTTTTAATTTATAAGCAAGGTTTTGATGCTTTAACTCTCAACTTCAAACAGAACCAGTCAACTTCAGTGTAAAAATTGGGCATTGGATAACAAAAAAACAAGCATCTTGTGCCGATATCTTTCACCCCGTTACGTTTTCTTCGACTTGGGCTGGCACCCCCAAACCGACTGGATAGATCCGCCACTGTTTAGTCTATGGTTTACCATTATGGTGTTTCACTACGCACCTGCAGCAATGTTTATGCAGTTATACTCATTCCGACGCATATGAAAGAGAGATATGCTGTCAACATATTGATTGGAGCTCACATCACTGGGATACACTCACATACATAGAAAGCTTTTTGGCTACACAAAATATAGATAAGGTGTCGATTCAAGGGCCAGAGGAAAGGACTGTGTACATTACCGAAGAGACTTAAAAATAAGTGCCAAGATAAGAATATTATTCATTGAGATGTTGTTTGGAATGAGTAATGAGTAAGAGTTGAACACATTATCTTCAATGAATATGGCTGAACTTAGAGTACTAAGTCAGAAATTTGTATGTTTTCTATCTGCAGTTAGAATCAAAATAGTTCAGTGAGTTTTACCAGATGGTCGTCATTCAATTTTGTATACTTAATGTATCTAAATTGTGGGAAATTTCACGAGAAAACAGTTTAATTGGACGATCTTGAAATTTGTAACTTCATGAAACATGTATAACATACTATTCTAAACGTGATGTTAGATCTTTTAAAACCAATGATAGTGCATGAAGCCCACAAGATAAACAAAAAATGTACACGATCCACAAAACGTTATCATTAGCATAATCATGACTTACCCACATCCTCATGTTTGCATCGTTGGCGAGCTGCCTCTCAGCCTCCTCAAAGTCGCGCGTCGTGAGCAGACGCTGAAGAGAAACGCTCTCTTCATCAAGGCACATCTGCCTCAAGGAGACCTCTACTTCATCGAGGGAGCATTCCACGCATTCGAGCCGCGTCAAGATCTCGGTGATCCCCATCATTAATCGACTGCAATCTGCCGGTGAGAAAATTGTCTCTGAAAGAAGAAAATACCACATTGCGCACAAGAAGCATAGGGAAGAGTGGGCTAAGATGCCCAGGGTTTAGGGAAATCCGGATTATGAAATAACCGTGGTACCAACAGCGCTGCTTTAGATGCCAAGTCGTAGCATGATAATTTATCTTCCTTATAGAATAAATGAAATTGCTGATAATTATCACATTTTCTAATTATTATGATTTTACTAGAGGCTTGCATAGGGGCGTCTTACCCCATCGGGTGGGTAAGACGCCCCTGGGGCTTGGTAAGATGCCCCACCCCTGGGCATCTTACCCCATTTTGGTCTATCGTTGATGAAGTAGCTTGTTCGTATTTCTTAGCTTCATTGGTAATCATTCATCAAGTGTTATTCAGAAGTCAGAATGTATTTAGAATCGTCCACACATTGATAAAACATGTAGGTGGTTTTTCACGTTTCCACGTCAAATGATAAAGCAAAGTTACGTAAGACTAACGATAAAAACCAAGGATAAAAACATACCATAAACGTAACATAAAATCACACACACACAAGAAACGAAGTACAAGGCGAAGTAAACTCGTACGAGGTTTCTGAGGACCTCCCATAATTCCCCTACCTTGTCTTTTTTGCGTTCCCTTTTTTTAATTACCCATTTTAAAAGAAATATGGGCCAGAAGCTGTTAAGTGCAAAAACATTCACTTCAGACAGGAAAAAATGGCTTGTGGCGACTCAAAGCTTCCTCCCACTAACCGTCACAGGCTCTCAGTCTATCATTTATGACGCACAGCCACCTTAGCCTTCTCGTCAAGGCACACAGGCCCAGCCTTCGCAGGCAGTGCACGCGATCCATTCTTCGCACGAGAGAGCAAAACTCACTCCGCAGATGAGATATCTGGTATCGTCATGCTTCATATATATCTGGTATCTGGTATCGTCTTTCTTCCCTTATACAGCTTTTGCCTGCCTCGTCCATGTCTTTTTAGATACCTTTGCTTTTGCATCCCCTTTAACTATTCTGTCTTCCAGAGACTTTTTAGATGAATGTTGTTGCAAGTTCGGCTTTTGGAGTCAGAGTCTCACTAAAGTCATCGATGGACTTGTCGCGGAGACTCCAACAACAACAACAACAACAACAACAACAACATATATTTCATGTTCAGAACATATCATTTACAACACAAATATCACGATTGGTGCAAAAGCGCTTAAATGCGCTTAAATTGTAGCACCTCTCGACAGGTTCTTGCTTACACTGGTAAATTACGCCGCCTTAGGTCCGCGGCCGCCCACTCCGGTTATCAGTCCACCGGTGTCCCGCCGCCGCGCAGGTGCGCCGCACTACCACTGTTTAGAATTTAGGTTAAACTATGTTGGCTTGGCCTGAATCTCTTACTTGACATGATGAATTTTATGGTTTGGCGTGCTACTGCATGACCCTCCATATCACTGAGAGAATGTCCGTGGAGCAGGATATCTAGTTTTGTAATGCTGTTAAGGGCCATAAAGTCTGTTCCTATTATTTGAGTTATATTTTGTGCTAGCAAATTTCGGATGTTTTCGTATCGTGGACAGTGTAAAAAGTAATGTTTGGTATCCTCGTTGTTGTGTCCACAGATACAGGAGGGCGATGGAGATTTTTGTACTTGATATGCATGGCCATTCAGTTTTGACATACCGACTCTTAGCTGCATTAAAAGGAAATTAGGAATTTTCGCGCCATATGTGTAATATTTAGTTGGTTTCCTACACCCTAACTGTTCTTCTACTTGTTTTTTGAAAGCTTGATGTGATCCAGTCATTCTGATTTGCTCTGGTAGTCTATTGAAAAGTTTGGTTGTGCATGGCAGGAAAGAGTTTTTGAAGTTTGTTGTCCGGAACGTTATTTCGGTTCTTTGGTATGCATTTCGTAGGTCCCTGTTCATTGCGTTTTGCCTGAGATTAGGTAGGATACTTTGAATATAGTTTGGCAGGAGTCCCAGACTAAGGCTGTGAAAGAACTGTATTTTATGAATTTCGCGTCTTATTTTTAGTGTAGTCCAGCCGAGATCCGTCCTCAATTTCGTTGTGGCCGTCCTTGGAAGCGCTCCTGTCATGAGTCGGGCTGCTCGGTTCTGAAGTCTTTCAAGGCGCTGGGCGTCATTGGTCGTTATAAGTCCGTCGAATATCACGTCACAGTAGTCGAAATGTGGTCTCACATAGGTTTGAAATAACTTTTCGAGAATTTCTCTGGGTAGATACGGTGCAATAGGGTAGAGAGGGCTGAGGGCTATATTTACTTTCCTTGTGATCTCATTTATTTGCTCGTGGAATCTGAGATCTTTTGAAAATATAATGCCTAGATGTTTGTGCTTCTCGACAACCGGTATTGGCTTGCTGTCGAAAATGAGATTCGGGGCAGTTTTGTCTTGTCTATATGAAAATGTTTGTTGAATAGTTTTAGATGCATTGAAAGTGATGAGCCAGTCGTGCCCGTAAGCGAGAATTTCGTTTAGGTCATTTTGGAGCGAATTTCGAACATCGGTCTCGTTTCCTCGATCGTGTTGAGCGAATAAGCAGGTGTCATCAGCAAAGAATAGGATTTCATTAGTTGTTTTGTTCGATAAACCGTTAAGATATAACAAGGCAAGCAGGGGGCCCAAAACGGAGCCCTGGGGGCATCCGGCTTTCAGTGGGAGTAACGCTGAGCTGGAATTTCTTATCAAAACTCGTTGTCGTCTGTTTGTCAGGTAAGATCGTAGCCATGGAAGAATGTTATCAAGTCCGAATTCATGTCCACATTTATGAAGCAATCCCTTGTGCCAAATTTTCTCAAAATAACGACTTATGTCCAAGTAAAGCACTGTCAGGTCCCGTCCTTTGTCAAGCGTTTCGTACAAAGTATGTGTGAGGTAGAATAGCTGGAGTCTTGTCCCATGACCTGGTCTATAACCACTCTGTCTTTCTGTTAGTAAATCGTGGTCAGTGAGGTGCTGGTAGATCCTTTTGAACATTATTTTTTCAAAAACTTTAGAAAGGCAACATAGTAAACTAATTGGTCTGTAGGAACTGATCTCGGCTGGACTCCCTTTCTTTTTAAATATGGGTTTAACGTTAGCAATTTTCCATGATGAAGGGAATACACCTTGTTGGAGCGAGTTGTTGAATAATCTGGCCAAAGGTCGCGCGATCAGAAGTGCAGTCAGTTTGATTATTTTAGTTGGCAGTTCGTCGGGTCCAGTTGCCTTGTTTGGGCTTAGTCCATTAATGGTATTGAGTACTTCAAATTCTGTTATGACTGGAATTTCAAGTTTTGGAATTTGTTCATCAGGTGAAGTTCTGATATCTTTGTCCTCGTCATTCAATAGGTCTGACTGTTTAGCAAAGAAAGTATTCAGTGCTTCAGATTTCTCAGTGTCGTTTTCTATCAAAACTCCTTCAGGGCTGATCAGTGGAGGAATGGATGAGTCTTTACTTTTCCCAGTCATTCTTCGAACAATTGAGTGATATTTTTGGGGGTTGTGCTTCTCTTCTAGGAGTAATTTAGCGCCTCGGTGAAAATATTGAGCTTTGAGCTTTCTTACCATTGTGTTTACTTTATTCCTACATTGCCTCCATCTACTCCAATCAACGTCGTTGTCACTTTCCCTTTTAGCCTGGCGTGATTGTGCGTGTTTGAATAGTCGGTCACGTTTACGCATTAGTCTTTTGAGTTCATTAGTCAAAACTCCATTAGTCGGGTAACTCCAGCCCCACCATCGGAGCGAGCAACTCCTACAATGAAGAGTTAATTCAAAAGTCAAAGTGACACGTTCCACAAATCACAGGGGCGGCCGCCCCGCTCAGGTCACCCTCTCACCAGTCAGTTGCCAGCCGATCTACGTCGGGTAAACTATTGAGCGCCGGAGCGTCTCAGGTAAACTGATCCCAAGCCTGGACATTAGGGTGCATCAAATGCCCCGACTTTTGAAATTAGCTACGCGGCACGGCCCAATTTTTTGCCTTGGACCTAGTGAGTCCAAATATGAAATATTTTGAAATTTCGAAAGGGGCTAGGGGTGCCACCTAGCGGCCAAAGTTTTCAATTTTGACCATTTTTGTATATACTTTTGATTTACCGCAGAAGTCGTCTCATTTAATTAGTGGACTGTTTTGTGACCAAACACTGTTGCGCTGGCCTAAAAGCACATGCATGCCAAATTTCATAGATTTTGGACATCTTTTAGGGGTGCCTCCTAGCGGTGAAAAATCAATTTTGACAGTTTTTTTTACAATTTGTTTCATTAAATGTGTGGACAGAATCATTGTGTATTTTGGTCCAGCTGAAACGAGATTTTGCCGAATCGACCTCACGGTACTTGCGAGACGGATTTCATGCATTTTGGATTTCTTTATATGGCACTACCTGGCGGCCGAAGTTGAAAATTTACATTGGTTTCTGCTCATCCGTTTTTATTTATTGAGGACACTGGTCCTGCTTGCAGCTAATTTTGTGGGTGATAAACTACCATTTTACTGTAATTTGATGCCTTCTCGTACACACAAGGCTAAGAACGAAGAAAGACGGAAACAAGTTGTGGGGAGCGGACATGGAAACTAATTGCTGGTTACACCGTGGTAGAGTAAAAGAACGAATGGAAAATACGGCTCCCCCATATCGAATTTGACGGTTGAGCTTCTTGAACGGCAGGAGTGCTCAGACGCAGTGTTGAACACGGTGTTGGCCACAACAGGGTCGAACACAGGTCATCGATCAGCCGCCTGCATCCAAATCCAAGATCGGCTGAACAAGGCTCTGCTCTGGTCTGCGGACAGGCACTAAGTCGGGGGGAAAAGTCCACGTCAGTGTTTTGAACAGACCCGATATTGAGAAATTCTGCTTGCCTAACTAATAATTCTAACAAAAACCGACTTCCGTTCATTATACACGGAAAAAACGGGCTAAAAAATGAACAATACTTCGAAATCGATTATTTATCAAGAAAAGCGAAATATGAAAGACGGTTGAGTTTATCTTTCAAATAAACTCAACTTCACCAGAAAGTCGCCCGTTCCTGACGGAACTCAAAGAGAACCTCCTTCAAACTGTCTGTCCGAAACAAAGCCGTGATGACCACGAGGAGTTCAGAGAACTAGGAATTACTTTCCTTGGCTCAAATAATCCAGATGTATATTTCGACGCTCAGGAGCAATGCGTAGAGCTAGATGGATGAGCAGCCTGCCTTATGCGAGGAAGATGTGCACGTCCGAGCACCACATTCCCAACGTTCAAGATGAAAAAGCCCCAACGCAGGAACTTATGTCAAAGGTTTGGCGGTTCGTGACCTTCATCACCTTCGTCTATGGCTTGTAATGCATGATATGCCAGGACGCAGTGGATTCCCCATTGCATGATCTTAATCACCACTTGTCCTGTTATGGGGACTGGGTGAACGAAGTTGTTGGCACCGGTGCACTGCTGGCTTTCAGCCATCAGCGGTACTTCACCTTAGAGATGGTTCCCTTACTCTTTTCAGCCTGTGCGAAGTCAGCTTTTCTGGTGGTGAACGTTTTCTGGTGGTGAAGCTCAAGATCATACCCGAGGCACCCCTCAGTCGTGAAGGAAGTGGGTCCGGGAAACCATGTTTTTTTATTTTATTTATTTATTTTTATTAGGGCCACTCCCAACAGGCACTCTTGCCCAATTACAGGGAGTATTGGCGTGGGTGTTTAAGGATCCTCTCCACCGGGTGAAATCGGACACGGAAGGCGGTTTCCCGCCGTGGGAATTCAACCCACGTTAATCCATGCTATCCGATACGAAGACTGGCAACAAAGCCACTAGGCCACCCCGGCCCCAGAGTTTGCAGAGATTGAGCAAAGAGACTAAGTTGGTAGACCTGGATGAACCTGAATCGTGGTCTAAATTCAGACTCCTGAAGCTGGACATCGGGTTCCGAGAGCTGGATGTCAGTGACGGGTCTGACTCATCTACCTACCAGGCATCAAGGGTAAAGCCCAGGGCCATACATGTTCCCAATGATACCGCCGTAAAGGGAGGAAAGATGGCCTCGGACTTTCAAACGACAGCGTAGTCTAAGCGACACTTGCAGAACATTCTACAGGCGTTCGGAAAAAACCGAAAATGCAACCTGATCCACGCTCAAGGAAACCGAAACACAAGTAATCTGTGTGCTCAAGAAAGTGGGGTTGTGTGAATAGTAGAAATAGAAACAGTCAAGTGTGACTATCAGTGGTCAAAACTAGTGCAACTGAACATGACGTCTTGTCGAGGCCATGAGTTGTGAGAGCGGCAGTGGAGTGGTCAGCACAGCTGGCTTCCACACAGCCGACCCGGGTTCAAGGCCCGGCGACTTACTTGAACGAGGATCAAGCTGGCTCCCCAGAAACCCTTCCAAAAGGGAAAGAGTAGGCGACGCCGTACGACCCTGGCAGTTGGTGCGTCGATAAGCCCCAAAAATCAATCAAACGGGCCGTGAGCTGTGCTATGAATGTCTCTGACAAATCTCGTATTTGTTATCGAAAGATCGGTGTTAAGTTAACTACAATAATAACATAAGCAATAACCTAAAGTAACATGATTATAATAATCTAAGACATTTCGTGTCAATTTGGAAATATCGGCTCTTGGCGTTAATCATCGTGCATGAGCTTAGCTCCCACAATGGTGCTTTTCATGCAAGGTACTTAAACTGGAACCTTCAAGTATTTGATAGATTGATGAACCAAGATGTTTTGTTCTCAGCATTGTATAACTGGCCTTGTATTGTAATAGGAATAATACCTCAAATCGATGAAAGATTGGGTTCTTTCCCGAAATATCTCAACTTAGCTGCCCACTGTGCTCCAGTGGATTACTGAAATGAGAGGACGTCGTGCGAGAACTCCCAAAAACTATGGAACAGTATGGAGGAAAATGGTTGATTTGTTGAAAAACAACGAAAAAGGAAGATGAAATATTGATCCGGAAATTTTGAAGGTGATATCTGACACTTGAGAGGAATTTGTAACACAAATTATCGTTGGAACTCGACCAAAACTTCTTACTCATTTTTGTCATAGTCATTAATTTATCAAAAACTTAAAAAATTAATTTCTGCCACCAGATGTCACTCATTGCCAAACATTGTAAATGCCTTTAACGTATACTTTGGCCCAACAGGAGTAGTTCGTAATTACAACAAAGTTCAAATCCAGGATGGTTCAACAATTATGTTTGATAAAAACTCACCAAAATGCCAAACGTTGCAAACTTCTACTATCAGGTGGCACCCCTAGCTGGCGTCCAAAATGCGCCAAAGTGACTGCACAGGTAATTTGGAGCTTTGAAAACATTATTTGACCACCGCTGGGTCCGATTTTATGATAATACAATTTCCACGGGCGATCCAATGAATATTAAAAATTGCAAAAATTTGAAACTTTGACCGCTAGGTGGCACCCCTAGCCCAATATAAATTTTCCAAAAAATTGTGATTTGAGGTTTCATGTCTGAAAAAAACAAAATGTGGCGGGCCGCTAAGCTAATTCATCAAAAAATGAAAATCATGGGGCGTTTGATGCACCCTACTGGACATGCAATGTCACTGCGTGTTCCTGAGCAGCTGGCCGGAGCCAAACGGTTTACCAACTGGGCTACCGGGATGGCAAATGTAGGGACGACGTAAGAGAACAGGTATGGAGCTTTGCAGGATTAACCATGTGGAATATTTCAGGTCTAGCTCATTCATAGGCGAATCCAGGGTAAACAGTTCAGCCTAATCCTAATCGGGCAAAATTGTCCGATTTTGGCCAATTTTGTTTTAAATTGTTTTACGGCTTTGTCCATTTTAAATTAATTTCTTTGCACCTCCACCGCATCAGTTTGACCTGAACCCGCCTTGAGGTCATCTCCGGTTGGGTCATCATGCCAGGTCCGGTGAACTCCCAAATAATTGTTTCAAGGTTTTAATGATTGAGCTGGGATTCACCTTATCGAATAAACCACCAACCCGAAAACTTTGCTGTTGTGGGATTTCTTCCATTAGTGGCCTGGGTTCAGGTGCAGGGCCTTCGATTGGAAAGGTTAGAATCAAAGCGACAGATTGAAGTGTGCTCTTATTTAACACGTATGGTCATGCGCGTCGAAAGCTGAGGACAGGAACGGGAGGACGGATCCCCAAACTCGCCAACCTGTTGGGATGTCTTCCAACAAGTTTTGGGAATCGACCTAGGTTTTTATTGTCTCCCTATTACCTACCTACGTTGACGTACGTAAATTTGTTCATGAGCTTCATGGTCATTGGCTTTTTCAAAGGGAGTCAATTTAAAGTTCAGCCCCCCCGCCATCACCAGTCCAGGGTCCGTAGCCCCCAGTAACAATCCTGTGGCGCTGCCCGTGGATAAGGTTTGGACTAACCCCAAGTTTAACACATATGTAGTTGTTTACTCTAACAAATGGTGTTATATTGCTCTGGGGAAAGTCGCCCATGGGGCATCTTTCCCCATTCGTTGAGGGGCATCTTTCACCTCAGTACCCAAACTAGATAAAACCTGAAGTGCAAAAATCGTACAATTAATACACTCAAACAAAATGCTCAGTTAATGAGTTCAATATCCCATCATTCGTAATGGGAAGTCAAACAAAGCACGCATACAATATTCTTCGAGATATCTGCAACCCATGTGAGCAATTTTTTCTTAGAAAAGCATCGAAACAAAGACTTACCCATCAGCCTCACGCAACTCACAGGAGGGAACTGAATTTTTGCGCAAGAATCAATCAAAGCCTCTGCTTTCGACCAAGAACAATATTATTTACCAGTGGTGGCCCGGATTGCCGGAAGAGGGGATGGGGCGTCTTACCCGATGGGGCATCTTATCCCACTCTCCCCTATAAACAGCAAGTGCAGAAGCAGCTAGTGGGCAGAACCACAGCATGAAGCAAATTGTGAAGTAGAGCTCAATGAGCTTATAAGCTCATAAGCTATAAGAGAATATTGCCTTTACGATACATCCTATAGGATGTATCGTAAAGGCAATATTATTTCGAATTTGATTGGTTAAAGGAACAGTTTACGGATAGAGCACGGCCTAGTGAAATTATGGTAGAAGAAATGTTTAAAGTAGCTGTATACATATATTCATACTATAGCACTGCAAGGTAAGCCAAGCTGACCGCATTTCCCCGTGCACCCATAGTCGGAAGACCTGGGGTCCGATTTTGCAGGGGCGGTGGCAGTCAGGGCACGAGCGAAGGTGGCGCTCGTCAGCACTCCGGGAAGAACACCTGCTGGGTCTGATAACAATGCAATATATGCTATTTTGCGGGAAACCATTATGTCTTATATCCAATGAAATAACCTCACGAATATTTTAATAAAAACACGTGACACCACACATTCGTTGCAAGATGTCGCATTAAACTTCAGCCAAATCGGAAATATATCAGAAATTTGTTTAATCCACCTAGAGGAAAGGTAACAGAGACCGAAATCCGACAAGGGGACGAGATGGAGTAGCTTTTTCAGCAGGAACGTGAAGATTAACTGGCCCCCACCTTGTTGGTGGTGACGCTTATGCATGATAAGATATTCAAAGGGACAAGCTAGACATACCCACGGTAAGAATATCATAAAAAACAGCATCAACGCACCAGGTTCCATGGAACCTTTTTTCCTACTATCCAAATGGAAGTGATGCTCATCAAATGTTTCCGATCTTTTGAACGATACTACTCACCACTAGTATAAACTATGACAAAAAATTAAGTAAAATTAACTTAAAAGCCTTTATTTCGATGATACCATTACGTTTGAATTATCATTGCGAGTCGATCGATATACAAATTGACTATGTTAGGGTGATGTGACACTTGAGCGGACCTTAGATCAGGTCATCTTATATTTTGGCCTAGTATAGTCATATTGTACATCATTGAATGCGCCTTAACGAGGGAAGCGAATGCTACCTAAACATTGATTCTAACTAAAATCTGCCGGATGCTAGAGCTCAGAAACTTTTCTCTAACCTGTCACATTCTTTGACCTGGTATGACCTTAATATTGACGCGAGCCAAAATGCGACTTATGCATTTTAGTTATGAATGTTTATCAGCTTTCCGCCAGCGTTAGTGTTTTTTCTCTATCCCGCATAGGAGCCGAGATCAAAGGGGTGTTTGAACCCCCCCCATACCAGAACAGAGGTGGCTCGGAGGCCCACCGGGGTGGGTGTTAGGAGAGGAACAAACTAGGTATAAAACAAAACAGTGTCCAGTGGTGCTGTCAACGCCACAAGTTCGTCGCACAACGTGGAACAGCACGAGGAACAGCGCACTTTTAGAGCATTCGGATGTTTCATTTTTTGAGAAGGAAAAAATAATCAATATGGAACATATGCCATAATTCTGGCACGTGGATCCAAATAAGGACTGAGAATGTCCAAACTAGACGACCGTTAACCAGGGGTGTGGATTTATATCTAATCAGGGTGCCCGAGCACCCAAAGGAAAGGTTTAACACGCGCATTGACGGGGGTCTGAGCCACCTTCGGATTGACGAGGGGCGGGTACCCGCCCCCCTAAGATCTCGAGAACCACGGTAGGTAGCAAAAAACGGTAAACGGCGTTGGGTAGCCCATCCGCTTCTCCATCGAAAATATTTGAACCTTTTTTTGTCAGGGTCACATTTAAGGTCATCAGAGGTCAAAAACATGCCGTCACATGCCGTCATAGGGATAACATGTAAATTAAGTTTTTCGGCCATTACATCTGAACAAGTGAAGATAGAGCAAAACGACTTGAACTCTATGAATCCTCGCAGCAAGCCGAATCGAATGATATATGACTCGACCTTGCTAGTTCAAATCAAAGATTTGACCTGACCTAAGGTCAGGTCAGGGTCAAATTATATAAAATGCATATTATTAGAACTGCAAAGCCAAGGCGAGTCTAATGAAGCTAAAATAAACGCTCTATCACCATCTGTTACTGAGTTATTCAGTAAAAACCATATTTCCCATGTATTACCAATGGAGAGGTCATGCTTCGTACCTGACCTTAGGTCATCAATATCAAAAATACCGGAACATCTTTTAGAGAACTTGGTGAGCCCATTATGTGATATAAGTTTCAATTGGATAAGTTCACCCTGCTCCGACTTATGCTATCTTAAACTTTTTTTTGAGGTCAGTTCACTTGACCTGTACTGGTGACCTGACCTGAGATGACCTATCCTTAACATTTTCACAGAAGTTGCAAAAATGAGAAGGGAAAAAGTATACCAAGTACGGCGGCGCTGCGCGCCGCCGTTTTTCTGCTGTCTCCGAAAAACCGGAGGGGGCGGGTACCCACCCCCCGTCAATGCGCGTGTTAATTCGAGTTAAAATGTCCTCATTTTCGTGTTTTTAATTTGAAATAATTTTAACTGTTGTTTTTTGCTCCTCAACAGGCCGGTGACAAGGCTAGAATGCACTTTATATTATGCTATGTCCTTTTATCAGGAGGGCTATTGGCATTATCAGAAATTAAGCCACCCGAAACATTTTCGAGAAACCACGCTCCGGCCGTCAAACATGACTGCATTAAGATATATATCATATCGTAGAGGTTAGATGGTTATCATAACTTCTTTGACCAACATAAAATCATTTTTGAATTAGCAACAAGTTAAGTGTCGTCACGCGGACTTTTTTGCACAGCCAGCCTGGGTTCAAGTCCCAGCGAGCTTCCTGAGCAAGATGCAATTGAATCCCCCGAACCCTCTCAGCAGAAATGTAAATTGTGACGAAATACATTGGCGGACGCGAGGGAGGGGCGTTCCGGCTATAGTCCCCCAAAGCGCTGAAAGAGGGGCCCAAGCTATCTTTTTCCCCCAAAGACCGGATAAATTTTTGAAAAAGGTGTTTCCACTAGGTTTGTCGAGCAATTAAATCTTCGCTCCATCCGCCAGGAGAGCGATCATGTACTTGGAGAGGTAGCTTATACTAGGTCAGTCGAGCACCCAAATCGCACGTCCCACCACCCCCTCCCCCGGACATTGGTTTTGCCCCCTCCCTCCGAAAAAAACTCCGGGTCTTCGTCCGCCCCTGACGAAATATATTTCAGAAGTTGTTGCTTCATTAAGCCTGGGTAATCAGTCGTGAAGATGAAAATACAAAAAGACACTATTGATACTTAGGATTATCATTGACGTGATTGGGGCCTGCTCACCTGATAAAATATGTGCATACCTTTATAAGCATGTTCATAGGCGTAGGAACCGGGGGGCCAGGGGGCCACTGGCCCCCCACTTTTCTGGCATGGGCCCCCCGCAACGGAGATAAGAATATCAACAACTGTAATATCAAGCAAGAAACTCAAACTGTCCCGATAGCTTGCCCCGGAACCCCGTTAAACTTACCTGTGCCCCTAAACTAAGTTGAGGTCCTATGAGTTGATTTTAAGGTCCCCTAAGCTTCTCGGGGCCCCTGAACTGGCCTCTGATGCCATACGAGCTAATCTGGGCCCTTTGAGCTGAACTTAGTGCCCCTGAGATGGTTTGGGCAGCATGAACTGTTCTAGGAATTCTAAACTGAGCCAGGAGCCGTAACCTTAAACAGGGCACCGTGAGTTGGCCAGAACCTATATCCACCGACCTGGGGGGCCCCTGAGCTGAGCTGAGACCGTAAAGTTAATATTGCCCCTAGAGCTAATCTGGATCCCCTGTGATGCACAGAAGACCCTAAACTTATCTGAGGCCCCTGCACAAGAATAGGGCCCCTGCTCTGAAATTTGGTTATAAGCTTTAATTGGAAACCCTGAACTGTTCTGAAGCCACAAATATGCCGACAAGGGGCCCCTGGATGAGCCGGGCCCTTAAGTTTATCTGGTCATCAGAGCTAATATGGGCCTCTGTGTTGAACTGAGGGCCCCTGAGGATGGTCTAGGACCCCTATAAGGCTTTACAGCCACTGACCGGGCGGCCGAGAGCTTGAATGGGCCCCTTGAAATGTTCTGACAGTGGTGTAGCCAGGGGAGGGTGGTCTCAGGGGTCCGCGGACCCCCTTAGGCTGACCTTATGCACTAAAAACACAAAAATTGATTTCGGGTGCCCCTGAGCTTGGTCTCAGGGGGCCCTCCACTTGGTCTCAGGAGGCCCCCCGATAATCGGTATCGAGGGCTCCAGAGTACCGAATATTGATCTTGGGGGGACCCCTGTGCTCAGTCTCAGGGGGTCCCGAGCTTGGCCTCAGGGCCCCCGAGCTTGGTCCCAGGGCCCCTCCCCGAGCTCGGTCTCACGGGCCTTTCGATCTTGGTCTCACGGGCCTTTCGATTTTGGTCTCAGGGGCCCCCGAGCTTGGTCTCAGAGGCCTCGAGGCTTGGTGTCTGGGGGGCCCTCCGAGCTTGGTCTCAGGGAGCTCCCGGAGGCTTAGTCTCAGGGGGCCCTTCGAGTTTGGAATCAGGGCCCCCGAGCTTGGTCTCAGGGCTCCCGGAGCTTGGTGTCAGGACCCTCGAGCTTGGTCTCAGGGGAACCCCGAGCTTGGTCTCAGGGAGCTCCCGAGCTTGGTCTCAGGGGGGCCCTTCGAGTTTGGTCTCAGGGCCTCCAAGCTTGGTCTCAGGGGCCCCCGAGCTTGGTGTCAGGGAGCCCCCGAGGCTTGGTCTCAGATAACCCCGAGCTTGGTCTCAGGGCCCCCGAGCTTGGTCTCAGGGGGACACCCGAGCTTGGTCTCAGGGATGCCCCCAAGAAGCTGAGTCTCAGGCCCCCTCTCCCGAGAGGGAGCTTGAGTGTCCAGGGGCCCTCGGAGCTTGGTCTCAGGGGAGCGCATTCGAGGGCATCTGATGCATAAGGGCTGATCGTATGCACTGGAAAACACGAGCATTGGATCTCGGGGGCCCTGATCTTAGTCTCGGGGGCCACTGAGCTTGGTCTCAGCGCCCCCCCTGAGCTTTGTCTCGAGGGGCCCGGAGCTCAGTGTCAGGGGCCCTCCGAGCTCGGTGTCAGGGGGCCCTCGGAGCTTGGTCTCAGGGAACGCCCGAGCTTGGTCTCAGGGACCCCCGAGGTTGGGTGTCAGGGAGCCCTCGAGCTTGGTCTCAGGGAGCATCCGAGCTTGGTCTCAGGGTCCCCTCGAGCTTGGTCTCAGGGGCCCCGGAGCTTGGTCTCAGGGGCCCCGAGTTTGAGGTCTCAGGGTTCAGGGCCCCCTCGGGGATGCCCCCGACTATTGATATCGAGGGACTCATGAGTGAGGCACGAACATTGACCTCATGAGACCTCATGGGAGTTTAGGTCCCCCAGGGGCCCTCAGGGGGCTCGAAATATTGATCTTGAGGGGCCCCAGAACATCGGTGTCGAGTTACTCCTGAGAGAAAGCGCGAGCATGGATCAAGGGTGCCCCTAGGCCTGAATCTAAGTGGGACCCCGAGCTTAGTCTTAGGACCCCCGGGCACTCGAGTATCGGAAGGGGGCTTCGGAGTATTGGTCTAGGGGAGCAATTATTTTAGGTGCCTCCAAATGGTGATCTCAGAAGGGCCCCCGAGAGTTTGGATGCAGTGGTGTAGCCAAGGGGCCCTAGGCGTCCGCAGACCCCCACCCCTTGGGCCAATCTGAACCACTGCAGATTCTCTGATCACGGGGCCCCAGGAGTCAGTCTCAGGGGCCCCTGAAGGATCGTTCTCAGGGCGTCCCGAGTCGGCCTCACGGCCCCCGCCCTGGGAGTCAGGTCTCAAGGCCCCCGAGAGTAGATTTTAGGGGTCCCAGAGGGTTGGTCTCAGGGGCCCCAAAATTCGGTATCAGGGGCCCCGGGAGTCTGTCTCAGGGGAGGGGGCCGAGCTAGTCTCAGGGAGCCCCACAGAGAGTGGTTCTCAGGGCCTCTGCAACATAGTCTATTTCAGGGGGCCTCCTGAGGTCAGTCTCCAGCGAAACCCCAAGAGTCGGTCAAGGGGACCCTCTAAGAGTCTGTCTTAGGGGACCCCGAGATTCAGTCTCGGGGTCCCCCTGAGAGTCTGTCTCAGAGAAGCCCCAAGAGTCAGTCTCAGAGCACCCTAATGTCGGTCCTCAGGGGGCCCCTCAGTAGTATCACGGGCTTCTCTCTCAGGAGTCAATATTTAGTTTCAGGTGGCCCCGAGAGGTTCATCCGGGGGTCCGAGAGTTAGTCTAATTTGATCACGCAGAGTGCTGGTTTCAGGGGGCCCCAGAGGAGTAATTTGGGAGCCCTCAAGATTTAGCCTCAGGCTGTGCCCCCCCCACCCCCGCGTTTTGGTATAAGCGGCCCCGAGAGTCAATCTCAGGGGAGCACCCAAAAGATTAGTCTCAGAGGGCTCCCCGGTTGTCAGTCTCAGGGAGACATCCGAGAGTTAATCTCGCGGGTTCTGAGTAATTTCCAGAGGTGCTCCCGAGTTTTGGTCTCACGGGCCCGGAGTTGGCCCTTAGGCCCGCGAGAGCTAATCTGTAGCCTCCGGAGTCAGTCTCAGGAACGCTAAAGACTCAGTCTCAGAGGTGATTCCACCCCCCCAAGGGTGTTTGTCTCAGGGGGCGCCCTAGAGTAAGTCTCAGAGGGCTGTCGGAAGTCATTCGAGCCCCCTCCCCACCCCCAGGGAATACTTAGCCTGGGGGACCCCAATAGCTACTCTGGATGACCACGATACTCAGTCTCCAGCCCCCTCCAGAGGGGAATCCTGGGGGCCCAATAATAAAGTCTCAGAGGAACAGATAACTAATCTCAGGAGCCCTGAGAAGATTCTCAGGGGCCCCCAGTTTTGATCAAGAGGCGCCGTGAATCGGCTCTCCGAGACCCACCGAGATCTAATCAGGGAGCAGCCGAAAATTAGCTTTTGTGAGCGCCGCCAAGTGTTAGGGTCTTAAGAGTGGCCCCAGAGCTCAAATAAAAAAATTCAAAATCATATGCCTCGGAAAAGAAATGTACCTACCCCTATTGCGTACTAAAAAAGCACAAATTGAAACATGATTATCGAAGGAAAGGCAAAATTGAATCTAATTTACCATAAGAGCAAATCGAACAGGAATTGGACACTTGAATCAATTTTTAATATATTAGCTTAACACCAAATAACTACATTCCTAAATATTCTGAAATAAACAACTTTCCAATATTTTTTCGTAGGAAACCAGACAAACAAGGGTAATGACAGAAATTGATGAACATATCTATATCTTGATGCGCCTTTTTGTCTTGGTAATTTGCTCGTTTAAAGATAGCAAGGGTGAGAAAGTAACTGGATCTCAACAGGATCTGTCGACGGAATAGAGGTTATGTAACGTTCGGGACACACTACCATATCCCTTGTATCTTATTCGTTTTTTTCGTTTCTTTGGAAATTTCCTGATTAAGAGTCCATGGATTCGACACCGGGGATACAAGTGCTAATCATTTCCCGTAGAAGATCGTTTCTTCGTACTCAAAAACGACTGGGACCTTCCAATAAATTCATGTCTGATTACCCGAGTGAATTGAGGTAGACTCAGGTTTAACATGATGACTCAGCATCAACATTTGAACTTCCGAAATATGGCTCAAAGCTGTTATTATAGCCACGCTAACATATACGGTATGGGTCATCCTTAATATTGGTGACCTTAGTTTACCAATAACACTTGCGTCGGATCGAAAAAAACCAAGCTATAAACAAAATAAGAATGAATGGCTTAATAAAGGCACAACAAAAATTTCCTTCGTGTGAATGTTATAATGTTATACGTGTGTCGACAGTCACTGGTTTTCAGACTGGCTGAGAGACCGAGTGCAGGTGGTCGGGGGGAGTCCCACGGTGTCGCTCCCCAGTTACTCACGGGGTAATCCAAGGGGAGTATTCTGTTTGGCCCAACTTCCTTTTTTTGTTGTTCCCACAAATGACTGAGCGTCCCATGTTGCCATCTGATAAGATGGTCATGTATGCCGACGGCATTCCTAATTCCTGAACGCATCTGACCGCAGCAGCCTCCTAGAAGGGCATAAATCGAAATTAGAGGACATGCTGAGCATTTGTTCAGGAAGTGAGGCACAATCAAAACAAACTAAAAATAAACCCGAGCAAAACTGAGCTTATTTTGTTTGGACCGTCAAAGCAGGCTCATGTTCAGGATTTTCACATTAGTTTTGCTGGCGTTAATGTGATACTCCCCTCACCAACAGTCAGAGTGCTCGGTGTTACCAAAGCTGGACTGAGGATTGCGATGGGAGGACTACGAGTCAACAGGTAATTCGGCGTAGCTACAGCACTCTGGCTGGACTGGCCAAAATGTCGTACACAGACTCCCCAGTTCTGTGCAGCGGCTCATAGTTGAAGCCACTTGTTGTGTTTCCCCCATGTAATGTACTGTTTGACTGTGTGGAGAGGCTGCTGTGAGGCTCAGAAACACCGAGTTCACAAAGTGTTAAGCCATGCCGCTCGCATTGTCACCTGTTCGAGACGGAGTGCCCATGTGACTCCCCTGTTTGCTCAATTGAAATGGCAGAAACTGGAGGCACTGATTACTGAGAGGAGCCATATTGACCATATTTAAGCTACTTCATGATAAAACGTCGTCTGAACACCCTTGGAGGCCTCCTGGTGCCCCGTGGAAGAGTTTCCGCCTACCGAACGCGCCGTTGATGCTAGCGCCCTTCAACTACCTCAAGTGCGTTCGGAGAGAGCGAGAAGCGTTTCTTTTCTTACCGAAGGGTACTTAGCACATTGGAACGGTGCGCCGCTGGCAGTGAGGGACGCTGGGAGCGCGAGGATGTGTCGGAGTGAACTGCGGTGCCAATACCTCTGGCATAACCCAGCTTGGATTTTACACGTTTCCTCGACGTTTTAGCAGCTTTTTATTGCCTTTTAGCGTTCTTTGTACATCCTGTTTACTGATGTTTTTACCCATCACTATTGTGATCATTTTATGTGATTGGGCTCAGAAGTTTTTAGGTAGAAAATGCTATGTCGTTGTGTAGAACAGCTGACTTCCGTAACTTATCGACCATGTACATTGACTCTATGACGTAACAGCGTAGCTTTGGGGGAAAAGCTGCCATTACGATGCAAATAAATAAATAAAATAATGTTAAAATACTATACAAAAGAGATAGGAGATGGGCCCGGTTACTAAGGGGACCCCCAGCCTGGAGCCCCCGACGGTAGTCGGACCCCTCCTTGGCTGAATCCTGGCTACGCCACTGTGTTCGGAACTCTATATCAGCCACCCTGGGACCCCTAAGCCTAGCTGGGGCCCTGAGCTAATCTGGGTACCATGTGCTTAACTGGGGCCTCTGATCTGGTGTGGGGGCCCTGGGCTGACCTAGCATCATTGAAGGCTGGCTGGGCTTGTGAGCTTGAACAAGTCCCTTGAGCTGTTTTGAGACCCTACATAAGAGGTAGACTGCAGGGGACCTCCAAACTTTAACCGGGCCCCTAAGCTAATCTGGCACCTTGTGCGAATCTGGAACTCCCCTGCCATTAGAGCTTCTAGGGGTCACTGTGCTTATGTGAGGTCCCTTGATAAGCTGGTCCCGAGGCTAATGCACTGGTCCAGGCCCTTGAGCTGACTGATCTGGGTTCCTGAGCCATGGTCCTGGACACCGGGGCCCTCCGAGATAATTTAGCGGTCCCTGGGTGGCATAGGCATGGGGGCCGGGGGTCAAGGAGATACTGCTCCCCGTTTGAAGTGGGCCCCCGCAGCGATTATACAACTATCAGCAACTGTAATATCAGAACAAAGAAAGCCCAAACGGGCCCGATAGCTTGTCCGAGAACTTTCCAAGTTCAGTAGTACGCTACCTACAAGCCCCTGGAGGAGGAGCGCTTCGTAAAAAGCGAAGGCACCTACTGCCCACGAGTGTTGCCAAATGAGTTCCGAGAACTGGGCCCAATCAAACTCCATCCCAATCCCAACACAAAATATGAATCGGACACAGACCCCGCACCAAATGCCGAGCAACAGTCGTCCCTGAGCGATCGAAAGGCGCGACGTCTTTCGATGCCAGGGTTATATGGCGTCGCCAACTCTTTCTCATTGGAGGTTTCTTGAGGAGTCAAATCGCTCCTTGCACAAGGAATCTGCTGTGCACTAAGCCCGGGAGTTGTTCGCGTGGAAAGCAAGAACACTAACCACTATAACACCATGCCCACACCTCCTCGGCATCACAAAGCTGGCCATCAAGTACCTACATTGCACTTGCAGTCATGCTGGAACTCTGCATTTAGGCATCGAAATATAGCTAGGCGTATTTATTGTGATCAGGCTTCACCTAAATCAATCTGTAATGATGGCAAGAAGAATTATGTAATAACATAAATAAATGTTCCCATTTTCGTCATTGAATAGAAAATACAAGTTGATTAGGCATAGCGAAGTGAGGCTATTTAATTATCAAAGCATTGTCTGTAGTTTTCTAAACAGTTCCTAATTTTGTAAATGTGATGAAAAGTTTTGTAGATGTGAAAAGTAATGACAGCCGCGCCAATTTGTTTCAGTAGCAAAATTGTCCCATTTTTTTGCTTAATGGCTCATTATCCTTGGACACCATGCAAACGTTACAAGCTTGCTTATGGTCTTGCGATCTGTCGAAGGAAATGCCTGATTTAATGCTGAAGGTAGGAGGGTGCACTCCGTTCATAAGCGTATTTAAATTCCAAAAGATGAAAAAAAGAAAAAGGGCCTAAGCATCTGTAAATATAAAAAAACGCGCTCGCCGTAAAAAAATGATTGAAATCCTCCAAAAAAAAACTTTAAAATGTTTTTCGTATTGGAAATGGGTCTTGGTAAAAAACAAAAAATGTTTTTTTGGCGTTTTACTATGATTTGGTATCAAATAGGTACAACTCGAAATCGTAGGGCAAAGTTTAATTTCTCAATTTTCCATATATTGACATCCTTGTGTGCATGCGTGCCTTATTGACACCAAACGAGCTAACTAATTTTTTTTATAATTATGGGCCCCCGTGGACTACGGGCCCCCTTGAGTGGGCCCCCTCTAAGGTTGGCCCCCACTTTCAAACCGTTCCTACGCCCCTGAGCATGTTAGCATATCCATAGCACATTGCAGTTTTTCCGTGAGAGCGCAAAACATGCAATCGTGCTTACCTGTTTTAAGTCACTATGACAAAGTCAGAAGCCGTTGACGAAGTATAGCAAAGTCTATTGTTGATATTTACCGCCAACTTCTTCAAAGGCATGTGTCGACATCGTTCTTAATCAAGCTTTACAGCAAAATCCGTTAATCGCACAATTGCTTGCTTTTCACGGACACCATCCCACCCAGTCCACAGACTGCCGAAAATTCAAATGAATAGAACATCCGCTCAGCGTGACAAAGAGTGGCTGTGAGTCCTCTTCAAGAAAGGCAGATAGCCTGTAAACGTGTATGTGATTGGTCAGTTGGGAGCCCTGTTTATGCTGAAGGATATGGTTGGTCGAGAGACTACCTGGGACGAAAGGACGACTCATGTGTCAATAGTTAACCGTTAGCCTCGGGAAGGGTCTGGTGTGTTTGTGCAGATATCATAGGCGCGTAAACGTTCAAAACAAGGGTGCTTGCCCCCCCCACCAATTGACCTTCGGTACCCCCTGGTTAGGATGCCCACCCCGATCATGTGCCCCTCTCCCTGATCATGTGCCCCCGATCATGTGCCCTTCCTCCAGATCAGAAATCATGTATCCGCCCATACCATGGCCTCCCATGTTCCTACGCCTCTGTTAGAGTTAGTGGTAATGAAGCACGTTTTAAATTTCCATTAAAATTTGGTTAATTATTTCAGGATCTCTCCTGCACTCCGAATATAAAAGTCTAAGAAATTAGTCGAGATAATAGTCGCTGCTGAAGAAGCTTTTTTATTGGGGCTCAGTAGTTTGCCCCAACTTCAGAGGTCATACTGGAAGGAAGAGAAGAAAGCTAGGCTTGATCAACGACAGAGCACCACACTCTGCCTCTCTGGGTGGGACCGAGCCAGTCAACTTGGTAAAACTTACATAGATTCACCGACCGAGCCTATCACACACGCTAATAGTCTGAACCACCCAGACCATCAGCTGGCTAATTTTGGTTCACAACTCATCATACTAATATTCCTCTTTACTGTTTCCAATTACTTTTCAAGGTTTTAGTGACTAAGAGGCAACATATTTCTGAATTTTCTCCTGTTTCTGTGCTTTTGTGTTTTCTTTTTAATGACATTTTGTGGGAGTATCATGTGGAATTTCCTGAAGCACGTACGTAGAGTAAAAGGAGTTATGTGTAGTATCACGGGAAGAATAGGTTTGGTAAAGGAATATTTAGGCACTGTTAGATCTGTAATTAAGCATCCGCGTACCCAAAAAGACACTGCATGCAGAGAAATCTATCAGACTGAATGCAGAGAAAACATCCGAAAGACATCTATCGACAAGGGCGTAGCGCGGGAAATTTAGAGGAACGGCACTGCCCATCGTCGGTGTCAATGAAGTGATAAGAACGGAAAGCGCTCCACTATTATTGCCCGTTTTATTCTGCATGTGCCTGCAGAAGACGTCCAGTTAGTCATAAAGGTGTTAAATTGATTGATGGGCGGTGACAACACAACAGGTGAGGGAACCTCCAGCTGTGACAATCCCTGGCACTGTGGATACCCAAACTCGCAAACTAAAAGGGGTTCGAGCAAGAATGACATTTGAGAGGGCGGAAACGAATGACAAATGGGACGTTCCGAATAATGGACCACCCCATAATTATTAAAAGCTCAGGACAGACGCAAGTGTTATGTTGTCGGAGGCGAGAGGAAGACTGAGTCAGGACCAACCGTGTATTCCAATTTTTGACCTAGTTATATATCTTCAACTCACGCTAACAAAACTGGTTGCTGGCATAAACACAGACACTCGTGACACACATTCTGATTTTGGGACTCGAAGATAAACGCTCTACAACATCCCTTTCCTTACGAAAAATTTCCTTTCGTAGTATAATGAAATAAATTAATTTAAACATTCATCAATGATCCAGGTTTTCTGTTTATGTTACTAAAATAAAACTCAGTCAAACATTCAAAACATACATTCTTCCATGCGTATAGTATTTGTACTGGCATTGCTTTCTTTGTTTTAAGACGTCAATAACCTAATTAATATTCAATTGCTTTACCCTATTGCTTCGTTTCTACGTTTCCTCTCCTTCTTCACAAAGAAGGTGTGTAACGTCACATATGATGGAAACGCACGGAGAAGGCTGAAGGTTAATGTAGCCGCAAATGGGATGGCTATTTGCTGCACGGCAGGAAGTAAGCCATAGCTGTGGCGCACGGGGGCTGAGATGGCAGAAGCGACAGTGACCACAGATCGCGAGAGAGCGCGAACATTGCTGGAGTCGTTGCAGTCAAGCAGGGGCTGGCACTGGCTGGGACGTGCTGACCGTGGCGGCGGAAGTAAATGTACGACCTGAAAAAGAGCGGCTGATGCTTTGGCTGTTTTGGTCAGGAGACGTTATTCGATCATTTGTATGTCGAGGCCGAAGGTAAGGAGTTTGCAAAATGAAATGTTAGAAGAAGGTACTTCCGTCATAGTCGAATTTGGTTGGCGGGGCGAAATAGGAGAATCTCCACACGTACCTTGTGTCCGCCGCTGCCACCAGTGTTATGTTGTCGGAGGCGAGAGGAAGACTGAGTCGGGACCAACCGTGTATTCCAATTTTTGACCTAGTTATATATCTTCGCTCAGAAAGCTAACGAAACGGGTTGCTGGCATAAACACAGACACTCGTGACACACATTCTGATTTTGGGACTAGACTAAACACTCTACAACACAAGTATGGCACTTATAAGTATGACTTTCAAGCAGCTGTGACGTAGGGGTCGGTGGAAGAGCC
>JAOTON010001808.1:0-60508 GCA_034440635.1 Lepas anatifera | reverse complement strand
GAACGCGGATTAACCCTCGCCCCACCGGAGCCATCGATAGCCCCTAAGGTTTTTTCGGGATAGCCGAAAAACGACGAGGCGCAGAACCGGGGTTGAGGACTCTATCTCTCACCCCATAATTTTCTCATCATCCCTGAAATTTTTTACTCCAGGTCACCCAAGGTCAGGTCACCAGGCGAGGTCAACCAAGGTGACCTCACTTCAACTTCTGAGCTCTATAAGGGCTACACTTCTAAGTCGATCAATTCGAAACTTCCTACACTTCATGACCCCTCTAGGGTCTACACGATGTATATCCGGGATTCTTAGATTTCGCGACCTGAGGTCAGGTCAAGAGGTGACCTCTCCCATTGAAAAAGCATGGGAAAAAGCTGTCTTATGATCTAAAAGTCACAAAAAGAATTGCAAATGCTCAGTGTGCTCAGAAAAGCGTTCTTGGACACCTTTTCACGGATCCCCGGGGCCATAGTTTCCCTTTGACCTCTTCAAGGTCATCCAAGGTCACCAGGGGTCAAAAACAGTATTTTGGCAATAACTTTTGTCCTAATTAAGCTAGAGCGCTGAATCAAACACCATCGTGTATGTCTCGTCACTAGCTTTCATTTGATATACGGCAAGGTCACTTTCTAACCTTTCGTGACGTTAGGTCATATTAGGTTACTAGGTGACCTCTGGAGGTCAAACCACTGGCCGGAGGTCATGACGTTCCACATAGCCGAAAAAGGTTTGGCCTTTTCCTATCAAATGCACTTTACCAGATCTCAATAGCTCTCATTGCGTAAGATTTATGCCCAGTTTGCTTAAGCATTGCATATTTTAGTGAAAATAGCCTATCGTGACCTAACTTGCCCTCTGGAGGTCAAGCCACTGACCTGAGCGCTTAAACATGCGAAGTAATTTCTTACTGAATTCACGCGAGCTTTCTAATGCACTTTGCAGATTTTTGCTAACCCTCATATTTTCGGAGTTAGAGGGGGCCATCGATGGCCCCCTGTGGGGCGAAGGTGGCGCCGGACCCCCGCTGGGGCGCGGGTTAAGTTCCTTGCCTCCCACAATCGCCGTGGGACGAGGAGTGGCGCAGTGTCTTTGGAAGAACACCATTTTTGCTGCCGGAATAATTTGGGAGATACCTTTTGAACGATTTTATTAAGTTCCATATTCCCAAGGATCGGTCCCGGTTAAGAGTAAATAAAAGTTGAACAGGCCGGTGGTTTGGATGGGGATGGTGTGACAGGGCTGAAAATTGTGAAAACTAGTTCTTCATTTAAATTAATTAGTAGAAATCCTGGTTTAGGGGCCTGTGTTTTAAACTCAGGGGCACATGCCTTTTGTCATTCCTTCCCAGAATCCACCAGTATAATAAGCAATTTATATAACCAGGGGTGCCTAGGTATCACAAGCCGTTTTAGAGATTCATCATTCCTCGTTAGCTCCGTTTTAAAAGGGGAGTTTCCATTGTGTTCTTATCCCCCATCTATTCAAGACCAGCTCTGGGGCCCCCAAGTGTGGATCAGAGGCCTTCAGAGCAGCTTCCCCCATCCCACCAGTTGTGCCTCCAGGGACAAGACTAGCTCAGTGACCCCGCCCCGAGCTGATGGGAGTTGGCCTTGTGTTCTTATTATCTCTCTATTCAAGACCACCTCAGGGGCCCCTGATGTAGATCAGGGCCACAGAACAGCTCATGCTTCACCCAGGGACTAGACTAGCTCATTGGTCCCAGGGATGAGGTCATCAGACTAGCTCAATGGGCCACAGATAGGCTCATAGCGGGGGCTCAAAGTTTTTCCTACTAAACGGCTGGCATTTTCGACTAGTCCATAGGGAACACATGTTAAAAGCTTGCAATCTAGAGCCTCGGGAGAGTATCTTAAACCACGCGCAGGTTCACGAAAAGCAGTTCAAATGAACATCAGGACATTTTTATTTTCATTTCCGGGGTCAAAACCGCCAGCCGTGACATTAACCAGCGAGCTAGAAGGCGAAAACCGGTCCCATGTTTTGGTTTCATTTTCAGGCGTGGGTTCGAATCCTAGAAGCGGCCAAACTTTTCATAGAGTCCGAATGTGCAAAACACAATGTATTCGCTTGAAATTCATGCAACTTTGCGCCCTTCATGCTTTTAGCTCTAAGGGATGCTTTTGCCTAGTGCAGAGGCGGATCCAGGAGTAAATACGTCAAGTTCCAGGGGCGGATCTAAGGGGATGGTAGGTGATGAGGGCGACCGCGTACCATTAGCCTGGCCTTGAGCACGGCAAAAGGCCCTCCGCAGGGCATAGGCGGATACAGGGGGGACAAGGGGGAAACGTGCCCCCCCGATCGGCCCTCGGCGCCCCCTGAAATGGTCACGGCGCCCCCTGAGAGGTCAATGGCGCTCCCCTAAAATGTCGCTTCCTATCCCCCCCCCAGGATGCGAAAATCAGCGCCTACCGATAGAATTTTGCACCCACCTGATAGATTTTACCGTTCAAAAATGGCGCCCTCCCCGGAACGGATGGCGCCCCCCGATGGGCAATTCTGAATCCGCCTATGAAGCAGGGGGCTCCCTTTATGTTCAGTGGGTGTTTTTTAGGTAAATTCAAGAGCCCAAACGCCACGGATACTGGTCCCGGGGGTCCCAATAGCTGGCCTGGAGTCCCCCAAAAGTATCAAACTTTATTTAATAAGTACGTTTAAATACACACCACCCAGATGATGTATTCACTTTTAACGTTCAATTTATGAAAAATGGAAACCACGAGCGGGGGCTCCTACGATTGAAAACCGAGCCTCTTTTTTGAGAAAATTCTGCATCCGCCCCTGCCATGGTCCCCAAAGTGGCTGAATTGTACCCACTTTCAGCCGATTGTCATCGAAACGACACCATGTTCGCAATGTTTCCTGAGATTGCCTTCCCCAAACGTATGGCCTAGATCCGCCCCTGTCCTAATAAAAAGGGACAATGAATCAACCCTCAGCGTCCTCTCAAATGTTCATGGCGGTGCTCTGTAGGGTCGATGGTGCCCCCTGAAATGTCACTTCACCCCTCCCCCGATGCAAAAATCGGCGCGCCGCTATAGAATTTGACATCCACATGATAGGTTTTGTCGGCCAAAAAGCCGCCCCTTTGATATGGATGGCGCCCCCCCGTAAGATGCCCCTCCGATCTGCGACCCGGGATCCGCTTATGCCCGCTACGTAGTCGTATTAATTCACTGGTCGCGTACGCTACTGGCCGACATCGCACCTCTGCTCAATACCGAGATGACAAAAATACACGAAAAATAATTCGAATAGCATATGTGATGCACTGCTTCTCCATCCTGTTTTGGGTACAAACAAATACCACAGTCACCAGCTGCAGCCGTTTGTGTTTACCTTATATCAATGTACTAAACTAGTATTATTTTTGGCATATTCTTAGTATATTATACTAAAACTCGTACTGAACTATGATTCTGATCACTTTGGGTACAAAACTTTGAAGTACCCGTTATTCAACTGCCCTGGGCTCATAGGGCCTTAAACCAGTTCGAGAAGCCCCAGAACACTTTAAGGCGCCAGATCACCTCAGGGGGCCTCAAGCCAACTTAAGGGGCTCTCACAAGCTCAGCGCCCAGACCAGCTCAGGGTACCCTCAGAACCTAGATCCGCTCTTGGGCCCCAGATCAACTCTGGGGGCCCCAGATCAGTTCAGGGGCCTCAAGTCAGGTCAGGGAGTAAGATCAAGTCAGGGGCACTAAATCAGCTCAGGAATCCATCACCAGCTCGGGGCCCAAGCAGTTCAAAGGCCCCAGAGCTGCTCAGGGGACCCAGATCGGCCCATAGAGCACCAGATCAGCCTCGGGGACAAACAATCAGATCAGTGGTCCCCGACCAGCTCGGGGCCCAGATCAGCCCGGGAATACCAGATCAAGTCAGGAGGCACTTAATCAGTTCAGGAGCCCTCACCAACCCCTGTGGGCCCAGCTCAGCTCAGGGCCTGGGAGCTGCTCAGGAAATCACGTATTCAACCCAGGAGGCCCGGGTCAGCTTAAAGGGCACCATATTAGCCATGGTGCACCAGACTAGCTCAGAAGGAATCAGATGGGCTCAGGAGACACATTAATGACTCAGCAGGCACCAGATCGACTCAGGAGGCATTAGTTAAGTTCTGGGGGCAGTATATCTGCTCAGGGTGCACCTGACCGATCAGCGCAGGGGGAAAGTTCAAGTCAGGGGCACTAAATCAGCTCAGAGAGCCCTCACCAGCTTGGGGCCCAATCAGTTCAAAAGCCCCAGAGCTGCTCAGGGGACACCAGATGCCCATAGGGCACCAGATCAGCCTCGGGGACAAACAATCAGATCAGTGGTCCCCGACTAGCTCGGGAATACGAGATCAAGTCAGGAGGCACTTAATAAGCTCAGGAGCCTCATACCATCTCAGGGGCCCTCATCAGCCTCTGTAGGCCCAGCTCAGCTCAGGGCTTTAGAGCTGCTCATGAAATCACGTAAGGAGGCCCAGATCAGCTTAAAGGGCACCAGATTGGCTCAGGGGGCACCAGACTAGCTCAGAGGGCATCAGCTGGACTCAGGAGGCACCAGATTGACTCAGGGGCATTAGTGCAGCTCAGGTGGCACCAGATCGATCTGCTTGGGGGCCCAGATTAGCTCCCAGCTCCTCAGACTATGGCAGGACCCTAAATCAGCTCAGGGAGCAACATAACAGCTCAGGGGACACAAGGTGGGCTCAGGGCTCACCAAACCAGCTCAGGGGGGCACCAGGCCATCTAAGGAGACATCAATAATCAGCTGAGGGGGCACCTAATCAGCTGAAGAGGCACCATATTGACTTAGGAGACAGTAGATCAACTTGGGGAGGCATGAGATCAGCTCGGGGCCCGAATTAGCTCAAGGGGCACTAACTCAGCTATTAGGGCACTAAGCAAGCTCGGAGGCATTCGAATATCTCAGAGGGCATTATATACATAGGTTCAGGAGGTACAATTATTTGCTCAGTGGGGCACTCGATTGACTCAGGGGTACCAGATCAGCTTAGAGGGCAAGTAATCAGCTCAAGGGGCCAATACCAGCTGAGAGGCCACGAGATGAGCTCAAGGAGCACCAGATTAGCTTCACCCGTACGATTATTGGCGACGATGAGGCATTAGGTGGACACATACTAGGTGCCCATACTCTTCCCGGGTGCTTGGAAAGGCGACAGAATGCCCTAGCAGACCGAAAAAGGTATTAGGTTGTCCAACAATAGTTTCAATCGCTACATGCAGTCCAGTTACATCTAGGTTCAACGGCGTAGGGCACTAAATTTCGAGCGGCACGGCCCAAAGGGTGTACATCACCTGACAATCAAAAGGGCACCCTGGCAGTGACGGGGGCACGTGCCCCCTGTGCCCCCCTGGCTGCGCCCCTGGACAGTAGATAAACTCCGGGAGGCATTAAATAAGTTCAGGGGGCCCGGATTAGCTCAAGGGGCATTAAAACAGCTAATAGGGCACCAGGCAAGCTCGAGGCATCAGACTAACTCAGAGAGCATTAAATAGGTTCAGAAGGCATAACTATTTTCTCAGAGGGAGAAGGCACCAGATTGACTACAAGGGCATCAGATCAGCTCAGAGGGCACATGATCAGCTCCAGGGGCCAAGACCAGCACTCAGGGGGTACCAGATGAGCTCAAGGGGCACCAGATTAGCTCCGCCCGTACGATTATTGGCGACGATGAGGCATTATCTGGAAACGGACTACATGCCTATACTCTTCCTGGGTGATTGGAAAGGCGACAGAATGTCCTAACTGACCAAAAAAGGCACTTAATTGTCAAACAATAGTTTAAATTGTTAAATGCAGTCTAGTTCCATCTAGGCTCAACGGCGTAGGGCACTAAACTTCGAGCGGCACGGCCCAAAGAGGGTACACCACCTGGCAATCAAAAGGGCACCCCGGCACCGATGGGGGCACGTGCCCCTGTGCCCCCCTGGCTGCGCCCCTGAGAGCAGGGGCCGGGACAACCCCGTGGTACTACTGGGTGGTAGCTCTGGGGTTTCTGGCCAATAGAGGCCGAGTATTCCGTCATTATGTGTAACTGTGGTGTGCCGCATGAACTGGGAGCACCCTCGCTCTCCGTAACACTTTCTCTGTCGTATATCTGCGGTGTCTGGATCGACCCTGCTCGGGGTTATCTCTCAGCTGCCCATCAACAGACGCCGCAGCCGGCAGCTGTCAGTCCAGCCGTGCAGCTGGAGCAGCTCTCCAGCCAGCTGGAGAAGGGACTCCGCTGGCTTGATGACCGCGCACGCAAGGCCCACGACGAACAGAGTACGTGGTGATGGCACCTCGCCACGCAGATTACGGCCTTACAAGCGTAATAGGCGCTCGTACATAAAGTCGTGGGAACTTTTTACTCCAAAGGACATCTTCGGGCAATGAGATTCCAAAAGCAGGCAAAGCTGCCCATCACCGTGTTTTCAATGTAAATATCCCGACAGCGTGTTTCTTTTATTTTCCACATAAGGGAAAACCTACAAAAAAAACAATATTTACAACGATCCCTGGATTTTTGTGTGAAAAGGCACTCAAATTTCATGTAGGTATGGTGAGACACGTTAATAACGTCTCCCTGTCCCCCTTTAACAATTTCCATTCGGTATGTGCCTCTCTATAACAGACGTGAACCTGGCGCCCCTCTTACACAAGTGAACCCAGCGCTGCTTTATCACAGACGTGAACCTGGCGCTGCTCGCCTCCTCGGTCCGGAACCGGCTGCTGGAGGTACGGGAACAACTGGAGATCAGCATCATCACTGTGCTGATGGCAGCGCACCACAACGCTACCGAGGCGGCGCGCGCCACCTGGCAGCACAGGCGCCGAACCATCCGCAACCTCGAGCAAATAGTGGACATCTTGGAACGGCTGATGAACGCCATCGACGGCGGGCAAGTCTCGCCTTCGTCCAACATTAGTAGGCGAAAATACGACCCTTACAGTTGGAATCACGCATTACGTTTCATATGGTTAGCGTGACCCAATCCAACTGGCGGTCATTAGAAGAAAAAAACAACTAGTCAGGAATGCTGCATCACATCCCAGTGTGGTAAAAAGGGCATACAGTATTTAACCCTGGCCCCGGTGGGGTGGTGTTTGAACACCCCCTCGGGTTTTTTCCGGCGACACGAAAAAAAAAACGGCGGCGCGAAGCGCCGTCATACTTAGCACGCCTTATCCTTGATCGATTCTTCAACTTCCCTCAAAATTTTAAGGTTGGGTCATCTCATCCTCTCAGGTCAGGTCACCAGTGCAGGCCAAGTGACCTCACCTAAAAAAATACTTAAGGTGGCGTAAGTAAACATGGGTGAAACTATCGGATTGAAACCTATACCACATAATGGCCCCACCGAGTGCTACAACATATTCCGGGATTTTTCATATCGATGACCTAAGGTCAAGTGCGGACCTCTCCTTTGGAAATACATTAGAAAAACAAGGAATGAGCTGTATTTGTGTAGATACAGCTGAGAATACCTTCACATTCTACAAGCCGTAGTATCCTGGGACCCTTTCCAGGTTCTGCTGCAATTTTTGACCTGTGACCTCTGAGAGGTTATCTGGGGCAATTTAAGCAATTGTCAGACTTATGACAACAACTTTACATGAAATGATGATACAGCTTTTATTTTGACCTCATTGCGTTCGGGTTGCTATTGTTAGTCGATTGATATGCATATTGACTATGCTAGGTTAATAAGTGACCTTGACCTGACCTGAGATCAGTTCATTTTTGTGTTTTGACCTAGTATGGTCATATTATACATCATTCGATCTGTCATGACGGGAGGAAGCAAATGGTGCCTAAAAAATGATTATAACTCAACTCTGTCAGATGCTAGAGCCCAAAAACTCCACTCAAAATGCCACCTTCTTTGACCTGCCATGACCTCAACTGACATGAGCCAAAAAGTGACTAATATAGATTCTTCATGAATTTGTATGGGCTATCCGCCAGCGTTCGCGTTTTTTCGCTATCCCCGCATAGGGGCCGAGTTCGAGGGGAAGTGTTCAAACACCCCGGCCCCTATCAGGGCGAAGGTGGCTCAGAGGTCCACCGGGGCGCAGGTTAAGCTTTATATCGCATTTACACTTTTCTCAATGATTTAGGCCTTCCTCCATAAAGTTGAGTCTGAAAAGAAAAATATTTCCGAGTAGACATCAGTCCCCCCGCACGTAAAATTTGAGGAAAAAACGCGCATACAATAAACATTTAGAATTGTTGGAAATTTGAGCAATGCTGTACTTGCTCCTGGCTTCTAAGACAGATTCGGGCTATCAATATATACAACATATTTGCGTCATGTGGTCAGTTACTGCCATCTGCTAAAGATACCGGCCCCGAATTGATGGCATCTTCCAACTACATCCTTTGGAGGGTGTGAGCCAAATAGAATTTCCGTGTGCATGCGCATCTAGGTGAGTTCTGTCACCCAACCCACAATGGCAGCCGCAATCATGAAATCTGTAGAACTGTTCTGGTGGCAGCGGCGACACTGAAGCCTTTCTTTAGCTGATCGGTTTATACGGCGAGCAGGTCCGGTTCCCCTGGTCAAGTATATCCGCGACATTACCAGAGATTTCATCGAACGCTGCGCGTTTAAAGACGAGGGTGATTTTCATGTGAAGATATAAAATATTGTACGGGTATCATTCGGAGACGTGTCCTCGGTGCACACAGATAACTTCTTGAAGGACAGTACTAAACAAAAACAGGACTAATTAAATCACATGAAAAACACATCGCGTGGGGGTCGAAAGGTTTCAGACCGACTTTTCGCTTGCAGGTGCCTACCGGATCGAGACACCGACTACGATGACCTTCTACGCAGGACAGACCTGGAGGATTTAGCCGAGGTCACCAACGATGGGTTTGGAAAACTGCAGGTCAGTGCAACAGGAACTACCATGCCCCAAATCAGTATCCAGCCCGCCACTAAACGGATGCGTGGCCTGCCTCCACTCTCGTCAAAGCGTCTCATTTGGGCAGCATATGACCTGATCCTTTCTCGGAGAGCCATCAGGTTTTGAGCAGGGTATATACTTAATAGCTAACCTTCCCCAGACATGCAGCATTCGGTTTTGAGCAGAATATGGACTTACAGTCAGTCTGCAGCCTCTGGTTTTTAGCACGAAACTAGTTCAACCCTCCAACTTTAAGCTCTGGTGGTCAGAGGGCACAAACAGAACCTGCGGGACATATCGTCGGACTTGTGCTGAATAACAATGATTGACACATTTTGTTGCAGTGCTGGGTCTCTGACTGGGTGTGGACCGACCTTCCCGCCGCAGCTTAGGGACTGTCCCCTCCCCCTGCCACAGTATTCACCCCTCCCCTCCCCCTGCCACAGTATTCACCCCTCCCCTCCCCGCCGCAGATTCCGGTACTGACCCCCTCCCCGCCGCAGATTCCGGTAATGACCCCTCCCCGCCGCAGATTCCGGTAATGACCCCCTCCCCGCCGCAGCATTCCGTAATGACCCCCTTCCCGCCGCAGATTCCGGTACTGACCCCTCCCCGCCGCAGATTCAGGTGCTGACCCCCTCCCCGCCGCAGATTCCGCTACAGACTCCCCCCGCCGCAGTGTACGGTACTGACCTCCTCCCCGCCGCAGATTCCGGTAATGACCCCCTCCCCGCCGCAGCATTCCGTAATGACCCCCTTCCCGCCGCAGATTCCGGTACTGACCCCCTCCCCGCCACAGATTCCGGTACTGACCCCTCCCCGCCGCAGATTCCGGTAATGACCCCCTCCCCGCCGCAGCATTCCGTAATGACCCCCTTCCCGCCGCAGATTCCGGTACTGACCCCTCCCCGCCGCAGATTCAGGTGCTGACCCCCTCCCCGCCGCAGATTCCGGTGCTGACCCCCTCCCCGCCGCAGTGTACGGTACTGACCCCCTCCCCGCCGCAGATTCCGTACTGACCCCCTCCCCGCCGCAGATTCCGGTACTGACCCCCTCCCCGCCGCAGATTCCGGTACTGACCGACTCCCGCCGCAGCTTCAGGTGGCGGAGCTGACAGAGGAGCTGCGCGAGCTCTCTACCGAGGCGGAGGAGGGGCTAGGACGCTAGCACAGGCTGCCGTGACGCCGGATCGGGTCCGTCGCGTGAGACAGCCGCCCGGACAGCCCGCGCCTTTGCCGAGTTAGGCGGCGGAGCCAGGCGCACACACAGGGAGGGCTGATGCCGCCAGTGATACCAGTCGCTGACGAGCTGCAGCGGCAGAGTGATCCCAGTGTAAAACGCACACACAATACAGAAATGACATTGATGCCAAATTTGAGAGGGCGCAGAGGTAGAGCGTCTAAATGTAGTAATGTAACACGTTTTAAGTTCGAATGTTCAAACTGTAATCGTCTATTTAATCGAAGGAAATGTGGCACCTTGGCGCAATTCTAGACTGTTGTGACTTTAGGGGCAATATTGATTGACAATAATGGATTTTACCTTATTTTTGCTAAAAAATGGCTACTTGGCTTAAGATTTCGTTTTGTTCAATTTTAATGATGTAAAAGTCTCCAAATCATCCTGACATCCAATTGACGTACAATCCTGTAATGTTTGACCCAAGATTGAACCTCTTTGATTTGCACCACAAATGAATACGAATCGAAATCAAGCGTTAAGAACCAAAGAGGAAATGATCAATTTCTGCTATTTTTCTTGAGATAGGTATAAAAACATCTTTTATGTTTCAAACTAATCAATGAAGGAAGTTATACGCATTTATATTCACCAGTACCACAGGCATGTTTAGCACATAGGTTTTCCGGAGGTCTAAGCAATACATATTTAACCACGCAGCAGTGCTTGAGCATTACGCCACGTTCCCACAATCAACTCATACCACGTGACCACCGGGGAAGAACAGTTCGATAGGCGGTGAATTTTTCCTTTTTCCCACGCATAGTAAGTTCTGGGACAAACCAAATACGACCAAATTATTTCTCAACATTCTCTATCACATAGCAATCTCAATTACATCAAATCCCATTATGAAGGTGCCACATTCGCCTTAAAAGAAAATGTAACACATATACGATATGATTTTAACTGAGCTTCATAATATGTGTTAAAATATACCAAAAATCACCATATTTGATATTCTATTTGTCCCAGAACTCGCCCTATACGGAGAAACAGACTCCATTTAAGGCGGGTATCGAGCCCAAACCCCAGTCCGTAGTGTTGTCCCGAGGTCTACACATCCACCACCCAAAGTTAGTCAGACGGAGAGAAGGGGCAACTACCAGTGCACTCAAAACGTGGCACGTTCAAGGCTTGATACCTTTTCTCGACCCAGGGGTCGAGGGACCCAGGGTCCTGAATGGCTTAACGCTGGCACGGCAATATAAGCCCTATACAAAACCTATGGGAGACCCAAAATCCAGGGGGTACCTACCCCCCATCTCCACCCATGCTCGTTTTTTATGAAGGGCTGTGTTTCGTAAAAGGTGAATTCTGAAAGAAACACAATATGATGCCAGGGTTTTTGAACATGTTCACTGCGACTGATCACTCAGTTTCAATTCCACGAAGGTGCCATATTCCCTTTAAAAACACTATATTACGCAACTATTGCATTCGAAGTGAATGTATAGCCTGAGTGTAGAAAAAAACCAGGACATCGTAATACATGACACGTTCACATGTGCCCAACGTGTTTCACTCCCAATGGTCCAGGAAAGTACAGGGTTCAGAAAATGTACGTGCAGTAAACACGGTGTAGTTTAGCAAAGCGAGAGGTCACTACTCCCGATATACGAGCCGTGGAAGCGGGGGTAAAGGAGTGGTATTTATCCGTGCCAGCACGCGATACAGACCGTGGGACACAGGCAGCCGTCGTGAAATTACCGAGAAAACGCATCCGACAAATCGCAAATAAGCCACGCACGCCAATCCGCGATAAAATTCCGATACGAACCGAGGCTAAGTGCCACAGATGGCTGTTCGAGAAGTGAATATTGTTTCGAGTACTGAGTAGCGTATTTGATAAAGGTGTTACTGACCCACCATCAGCATTTACCGCCACAGATACCCAGTATGGGAGGTGCGGCGCTCTCTGAAGTTAGTTTCCATCCCCTCTCCACCCCCCACCACTCCACCGTTTTCTCCACCACCCGACTACTCATTGCTGGTCGTCGAGAAACACCCCCGGCCGACGGAGCCCACAAACCCGGTCCCAGGCAGGCTCGGGTCCGCCCCGGCGAAACACCCGGGGCCGAGCAGTGCCGGACAGGACGCAGGTGGCCAGCTGGCCGGTCCGTTGTGCAGTTTTCTTCATGTCCGCGTTCTGGCAGCCTAACCCCGCACCACGCACCAGCTCAATATTCGTGTCTCTGGAAATGTTCTGGCCTTTCTTTTTAGCGCGCATCGCTCATTATTTCCAGCATTAACCGCCACCTGATCTTCACTATTAACGGCACCATTTTCATTTTCAAGAGTGAAAGCGCCACATAAGTACAGCTTTAAAGATTAAACAATCTAGAAAAAACAAGGTCAATTGTTCACCAAGTCTTCTGCCTTCGCGGCAATGTCTTCATCTTTCAAAATATATTCAGGTCTCACAAAGTGTGGCGAAGAAATGGGATCGCAAATCTGTCAGACGCAAATAAACGGGACTGCACCAAACTTGTCCAAGCTTAAGATTTATGGTCCAGATTCACAGACTTTCTTGCCAGTCACAGAATGACTCCGTGACCTCAAATGGAGCCATCGCCCTCGTTCGGAAGCACTGTTTCAAATACTGTGGATCCGTTGTATTCACATTCAGAGCAGTTTTGTAATCCTTCCAGAGACAACACATGCACAGTGTCCACGAACTCGTCACGGCCCATTTTGCATTTCAAACTTTAAACATAGTGATGCCAAAGGTCAGGCAAGTTCGAAGAATACTTGCTCAAGCGTGAAATTTACGACTGTTCGCCAGAATAGCTATGAACAGTATAACCCCAGACACTGAACAGGTCTCAAGTCCGCCACACGAGAACGACTTACCAGCTGTGGCCCCGCAAACCCAATGGTCTTGGATTCGGTTCTCGCAACAACAGACATCTGAGTGTCAGTTGCAAATTGAATGTGCATTAATTGGTTGACGATCCAGGATCAGAACTGGAAAATGTCCACTATATTTGCACAATAAGTTTAATAATTTGCCAAGTCAATAAATATAATGAATAGTCCCCACTTGCCGGTGCGTAAGATATCACGCAATGTCACATGAATCATCTAACTATTAAGAATCAAACAGCTAAGAAAAAAACCAGGAAGAACTAAATAAATAAAGTTTTCCAAGAAGTAGGGTCATCACGTTTCGCAACACAGAATTTAAAAGATTTCGTTCTGAGAAAGGTACCCAACTCCTGTGATGAAATAGCTCCAGCAGCGTTAGTGCGTTTGCACCCTTTAGAACTAACCTCTAGTTTGGCATTGTTCTGGAAGACAGTCTGAGCCTTGTGGGTGAGCTGCGCCCAGCAGGAGGACAGAGTGCCCAGCTTCTGCCTCACAGCCGCCGTCAGCATGCCGGGCTGCTCTTCCGAGAGTGAGTCTGTATCATCCAGCTGCTCCAACGCCCCCGAGCCTACAAACCAGAGCAGACAGGGTCAGGGGGTGCTCATACAATATAGAGTCTGTCTCATTCAACTGTTCCGACGCCCCCGAGCCTACAAACCTGAGCAGACAGGGTCAGGGGTGCTCATACAAGATAGAGTCTGTCTCATTCAACTGTTCCGACGCCCCCGAGCCTACAAACCAGAGCAGACAGGGTCAGGGGGGTGCTCATACAATATAGAGTCTGTCTCATTCAACTGTTCCGACGCCCCCCGAGCCTACAAACCTGAGCAGACAGGGTCAGGGGTGCTCATACAAGATAGAGTCTGTCTCATTCAACTGTTCCGACGCCCCCGAGCCTACAAACCTGAGCAGACAGGGTCAGGGGTGCTCATACAAGATAGAGTCTGTCTCACTCAACTGTTCCGACGCCCCCCGAGCCTACAAACCAGAGCAGACAGGGTCAGGGGTGCTCATACAAGATAGAGTCTGTCTCATTCAACTGTTCCGACGCCCCCCGAGCCTACAAACCAGAGCAGACAGGGTCAGGGGTGCTCATACAAGATAGAGTCTGTCTCACTCAACTGTTCCGACGCCCCCGAGCCTACAAATCTGAGCAGACAGGGTCAGGGGTGCTCATACAAGATAGAGTCTGTCTCATTCAACTGTTTCAATGCCCCAGAGCCTAGAAACCAGGACAAACAGGGTCAGGGGGTACTCATACAATATAGTCTGTCTTATCCAGCTGCTTCAACGGGGATATGGTGGCGTGGGGGAGGAGCACTTGACTTTCAAGTCGCTGGCCCAGGTTAAAATCCCCGGGAGGATGTTCTTTATAAGTCTTTCCGATCCCAAATAATACTCTTCCAACAGGGCGAGTTGGCGACACCACATATGGTGTCGCCAACTCTATATAAGTCTTTCCGATCCCAGATAATACCCTTTCAACAGGGCGAGACTTGGCGATATCACATATGGTGTCGCCAACTCTATATAAGTCTTTCCGATCCCAAGTAATACCCTTCCAACAGGGCGAGACTTGGCGACATCACATATGGTGTCGCCAACTCTATATAAGTCTTTCCGATCCCAAGTAATACCCTTCCAACAGGGCGAGAGTTGGCGACACCACATATAGTGTCGCCAGCCTTAGCAGTCGGTGGGTCGTAAGCCCCGGCATTTACAACTGCTGCAACGCCCCGAGCATAGAAACCAGAACAGACAGGGTAGGGGGTGCTCATGCAGATACGAGAGTCTATCTCATCTTGTAGAGTCGGTCTCATCCAACTGCTCCAACGCTCTGAGCCTAGAAACCAGAGCAGATCAGGGGACTATAACCCCCCAGAACTGAACTGGCCATGGGTATATTCGAGGGTGGGCAGTTTTGTTCAAGAACTGTCTTGCTGTCACAAGATAATCACCCGTATCCACACTCGCACGCACCTGCACGCACACACACACGCACACATACACGCACATGCACACACTCACATTCTGTAGAAAACCCCTTAGCTTTGGAAAAGACACCACAAAAGTTCGACACTAAAAATGCACGGAGGATCTTTAAAAGAAAAAAATGTTTTAAAGAAAAGTGGTCAACGCCGTAAGGTTCCAGTTAAAAATACATCTAACTAAGGCAGACAGGTACCACGACCTAACCTGTTTTCTTTTCCGCTTACCCAGCAAGGTATCCAAATCTACAAATGCGACATCAAAGTCTTTTTCAAGACTTTCCATCCATTGGAAGGATATCGCAGCCACTGCCATGCTGATGCCTCGCTCACTCCGAACTGTAAAAAAGCAAGTCACGTTAGTTGCAAGTCACAGACAAAATAAAAACTGAGCAAATGTGCCTGAACATTGTTTGTCAATGTATGCTCACATGTATTCACAGCTTTAGACTGAAAATTTTCCTGCGCCTGGACTTCAATCCAAGTCTCCCGATTTCGCATCAAGTGTGGTAACCAGACTTCTTGAGTCGCGACTCAGAGTCAGAGTCAACTCAAAATTTCCTTGAGTCAGAGTTGAGTCTACTCACTTCCAGATTTGGTTTGAGTCTGAGTCGACTCAACTGCTCGACCAGTTGAGTCAGAATCAGAGTCAGCCTCTAAGCTGTGCGTCAGGAGTTGAGTCGACTTGGCAATCTTTTTTTCTTAACATAGGTAACTGCATCACAAAGGACACATCTCTTTCCTTTAAAACTGAAACATTTAAGCATATTATTGAAAAGGAAACTCACAGATTACCAGTAATAATTCACCTGTGTATGATCAAACATATTCACAGTTTTAGACAGAAAACTGTTCTGCGCCTGGATTAGAAACATATGGTCTCCCGATCTCGATTTAAGGGCGCTAATCAGTACACCACACAAGACCATGGGCGAACAATGAACTTAGCTGGGGCATTTAAGGACAAATGTCCATCAGTGAGAGGGTTTGAATTAATTTTTCTAGAAAAATGTTGTCCAAGTCGCTACAAATCCGGTTTTTGGAGTTGGAGTATCACTGTCATCAAGGAACTTGTCACGGAGACCCCAACATTACCATCCGAACGAGCAAATCCTGCAATGAAGGATTAATTTAGAAGTCAAAGTTTAACATCCCACAAAGCACAGGGACAGCTCAGGTCAACCTCCCACCAGTCAGTTGCCAGCCAAACTACGTCGGGTAAACATAGAGCGCTGGAGCATCTCAGGGAACCAATCCCAAGCCTGGACATGCACCACCACATGTTACGGAGCAGAGGGCCGAAGCCCAATGCTCCACCAACTGAGCTACCTGGGCGACACTATATCTACTGTCTTCTCTCAAAGAAATTAGACAGTTAGTGAGAGATGTTTTTTTTCAATCAGATAGCAGGAGAATGTAAAATCAATGCAACCACAGCACTAACTGTACATTGTCTCTCTGGCTTTCAGTAAGAGCCAAACTGTCATGCTATTCTTAAGCATGGAGCAAAAAAGTGGCTGCTCAGAAAAGCTTTATCAGTGGGCACATGACCTTAGTGGGTGCTGACATTTTGTGTCATTTCAGTTCACTGAAAAATTGTGTTTTAGAATATATATACTCATCAAATGCCACTGTAAGGCCTTCTTGGTATCCAAAATCAGTATCAATATGGTTTTAACATGGCATTGTATTGACATTTTCTACAGTGGTTGAGAAGTTTGAGAACCAAAGCTGTTAACAAGGTTAAGTGGGAAGATAACAAAGTGCAGCATATGAGGGAATGAAGTTGCTGACACCCGCCCCTGTGGGAACCTGAGCCACCTTTACCCTAGTAGGGGTTTCAAACACCACCCTCAAACTCGGCTCCTAAGCAGGATAGCAAAAAAAAAGTGAATTCTGGTGGATAGCCCATACATAATCCAGTGTACAAAGTATGGCACTTTCAACAAGATCTCGTCAGTGCGAGTGCCCTTGGAGACAGGAGCGAGTGGTGCGAATTTTATCATCCTGGTGCGAATTTGTGAGACTGGTGTAAGGAAGGTGACTCTGAAAACCAAACAAATAATGGCTAAATGGTTATGAAGACATAGGAGGGGGCCTTATAAAAAGTCCTCAGCTAGCTAACTAATAAGAGAGGTAGCATTGCATTGTGTGGGTAGGAATGAGGGTATTATGGTAGTAGGCAGATCACATCTCGCGGTTCAAAGGATCACATCAGAAGGTCCACTGATCAAAGGGTCTAATGTTCATAGGCTCTACACTTTGAAAGTTAGACCTTTTGAATAAGAAGTCCAACGTTCAAAAGGTCCAAAAAGGCGTGCTCAGATGCATGAGAGTGAGGTGCATGATGCCGCAGAGGTGTGCTAAGACACATTATAATAGGAGGAAATGAGGGTTAGGTTAGATTAGGTTAGGTTAGGTTAGGTGAGGTGAGGTGAGGTGAGGTGAGGTGAGGTGAGGTGAAGTGAGGTGAGGTGAGGTGGTAAGGTAAGGTCAGGTCAGGTCAGGTCAGGTCAGTTGTGTATGCCCTTGGTCCCTATTTTCTAATCTGGGGATATCACCCCTTTTTCCTGATTCTGAGTGCGCCTCTGGTCTGGGTACCACTTTGGGAAATGTTTTAGAAATATCCCCACATTCTGCAATCCCAAGAGGTGAAACAGACAGAAGGAGGGAGGGTTAGAAGAATAGCATAAAGTGGTACTCAGACCAGAGGCTCACTCAGATTCTGGAAAGAGGGGTGAAATCCCCAGACTAGGAAATAGGGATCAAGGGCATGCACACCTGACCTGACCTGACCTGACCTGACCTGACCTGACCTGACCTGACCTGACCTGACCTAACCTAACCTAACCTAACCTAACCTAACCTAACCTAACCTAACCTAACCTAACCTAACCTAACCTAACCTAACCTAACCTAACCTAACCTAACCTAACCTAACCTAACCTAACCTAACCTAACCTAACCTAACACCTAGCCTCGCCTCGCCTCGCCTAGCCTAGCCTAGCCTAGCCTAGCCTAGCCTAGCCTAGCCTAGCCTAGCCTAGCCTAGCCTAGCCTAGCCTAGCCTAGCCTAACCTAACCTAACCTAACCTAACCTAACCTAACCTAACCTAACCTAACCTAACCTAACCTAACCTAACCTAACCTAACCTAACCTAACCTAACCTAACCTAACCTAACCTAACCTAACCTAACCTAACCTAACCTAACCCCAGTCTGCAGAACGTGGCAGATTTCGACGAGATCTCGTTGGGGCAGCCTTGGAGCAGACCTACCGATTTGGGGCAGCTTTTGGTCGATCTTGGGGCAGAGGGGAGCTCTTGGGGCAGGAACTAGTACTTGGGGCAGCAGTCAGTCCGGGTAATCGCCGAGGGAAGAAGAAAAATAACGAAAAGAAACAACAATCACTAGTTAAAATTGCGCCGTAAAAGCTGAATTGTCTCAAAAGCGTCATATTTCTCATCAAGAGGAATAAGGTTAAAAAGATACCAAATCAGGAAATCTTTTAATAGACGTAAAAGTCAAAGTTCCTGGAAATTAATAAAAAATCAGGCAATGTGTGCCTTTCTAAAGCTAAATTTTTTTTGTTTGTAAATTTTTGATCTAAACTAAGTTTTAGTTACAAAAAACAATCTAAGAACTCTAAATAAAATTTCCCTGTATGTAGTTTTTTGCATTTCCTCTGCTATGTTTTGATCACCAAAGGCCGACAAATCGGGTGTATGTCAAAAGGTCCACTGTTCAAAGGGTCCACCGTTCATAAGAAAATCATGCCAGCCCCTTCCCCCAAGAACAAATGCCGGTCAGCGATGTGACGTCACAAGGGCGTACGGGAATCTTTCTTTGCTTGAGTCTTGTGAAAATATTCCAAATTTTGTTATGCTTTCATGAAAATTTGGGAAAATGGGGGAATACTTAAGCTTTAGAAAAAAAAATATTCTTTTTCAAATTTAGTTATCAATTGAAAAATTTTGTAAAGTTTAGATTATAGGCCTGAAAGCAGAGGCAAATGACGTCTGTAGGGGAAAAGACTTCGCTTGTAAATATACCTTTGAATAAAAAGTATTCTTGAAGTCGTGCATCATGAATGCAAGATAGCTGCTGCAGTGCGTGGAGGGTGGTGGAGTGCGTTGTCGTCGTCGAGTTGGATGCACAGTTTTATTTCATTTCTGGGTGTTTCGTTTAAAATGGAGTAGATGAAAATGTATCAGTAAAAATACCCTCCTATTGGAGGAGTCTGCCCCAGCATCCAAATTTCTGCCCCAATTGGGGCAGGCTTTGGGCTGCCCCAAGCGCCTCGTCGAGTCGCCTGCCACGTTCTGCAGACTGGACCTAACCTAACCTAACCTAACCTAACCTAACCTAACCTAACCTAACCTAACCTAACCTAACCCAACCTAACCTAACCTAACCTAACCTAACCTAACCTAACCTAACCTAACCTAACCTAACCTAACCTAACCTAACCTAACCTAACCTAACCTAACCTAACCTAACCCAACCTAACCTAACCTAACCTAACCCAACCTAACCTAACCTAACCCAACCTAACCTAACCTAACCTAACCTAACCTAACCTAACCTAACCTAACCTAACCTAACCTAACCTAACCTAACCCTCATTTCCTCCTATTATCATGTGCCTTAGCACGCCTCTGCAGCATCATGCACCCCACTCTCATGCATCTGAGCACGCCCCTTTGGACCTTTTGAACGTTGGACTTCTTATTCAAAAGGTCTAACTTCCAAAGTGTAGAGCCTATGAACATTAGACCCTTTGATCAGTGGACCTTCTGATGCAATCCTTTGAACCGCGAGATGTGATCTGCCTACTACCATAATACCGAAAGGTGCTACCCCTGGTGCTACCCAAGATCAGAGTTGTGTGACTCGCGAGTCAGAGTCAGAGTTTAACTCAAATTCTGACTCATTCAACTCTGAGTTGAGTTGAGTAAAAAAAAATAGACAAGTGAGTTGAGTTGAGTTGGTTCACAACACATCAATGAGTTGAGTTGAGTTGAGTTGTGAAGACAGCGAGTCAAATGAGTTGACGAAAAAGTTGGCTCAACAGGCCAGTCTGCAGAACGTGGCAGGCGACTCGACGAGGCGCTTGGGGCAGCCAAAGCCTGCCCCAATTGGGGCAGAAATTTGGATGCTGGGGCAGACTCCTCCAACGGGGGGTATTTTTACCGATATATGTTTATCTACTCCATTTTAAACGAAACACCCAGAAATGAAAGAAAACCGTGCATCCAACTCGACGATGGCAACGCACTCACGACCCTCCACGCACAGCAGCAGCTATCTTACCTTACCTTACCTTACGGATTTTGAATTTCGAGGCACAAGGCCTGCAGGCTCCGTTCTCCACAATCTTGCATTCATGATACACAACTTCAAGAATACTTTTATTCAAAGGTATGTTTACAAGCGAAGTATTTTCCCTTAAAGACGTCATTTGCCACTGCTTTTACGCCGTATAATCAATAGTTTAAAAAATATTTCAATTGATAATTAAATTCGATGAAGAATAATTTTTTCCACAGCTAAAGCGTTTTCCCCCTTCCATTTTCTCACATTTGCATGAAAGCATGACAAAATTTGGAATATTTTCAACCCTAGTTTTGACAAGACCCAAGCGAAGAAAGATTCCCTTGCGCTTTTGTGACGTCACATCACTGACTAGAATTTGTTCTTAGGGGAGGGGGCTGGCATGATTTTCTTTTGAACGGTGGACCCTTTGAACAGTGGACCTTTTGACATAGACCCGATTTGCTGGCCTTTGGCGATCGAAACATAGCAGAGGAAATGCAAAAAACTACATACAGGGAAATTTTATTTCGAGTTCTAAGATTGTTTTTTGTAATTAAAACTAGGTTTAGATTACAAATTTAGAAAAAAGATTTAAATTTAGCTTTAGAAAGGCGCCTGTTGCCTGATTTTATTCACTTCCAGGAACTTTGACTTTACATCTATTAAAAATTTCCTTTGTTTGGTATCTTTTTAACCATATTTCTCTAGACGACAAACATGACGCTTTTGAGACAATTCAGCTTTTACAGCGCAACTTTAACTGATGATTGTCGTTCCTTTTCATTATTTTTCTTCTTCCCTCGGTGATTGCCCGTGCCGACCGCTGCCCCAAGTACTAGTTCCTGCCCCAAGAGCCCCCATCTGCCCCAAGATCGACCAAAAGCTGCCCCAAATCGGTAGGTCTGCCCCGAGGCTGCCCCAACGAGATCTCGTCGAAATCTGCCACGTTCTGCAGACTGGTCAACAGGTAAACATGTTGTCAAGTAAAAGTGTCTGAATTTGCCTACCTTTTGCAAAGCTCCTTTAACCTCCTTTAAAACATTTTCCCCCAGTGTTTCAATTGTTTAAATTAAAGTTTCAATTTGTTTCAATAAATTAATAATTATATGCTTCAATTGCTTATTTTAAAGGCCCATCCGGTGTGAAGGAATCCCTAGGCACGAATAATACATACACTCAAAAAATTAAACAGGTTCCTATCACTGGCTTTGAAGTGGTGGAACGCACTACAAAATACATTTCAAAACTCTCAAAATCTTCCCATCTTCAATATTTAAAATTACTTTTTTACTTTGAACACTCCAACAACACGCGTCGCCGTCGCTTGTTGTCGTCAGTGGTGGTTTTCTGAGAATAGTGTGCGCCATTGCGGGACATGCTACTACACTGCCGACTCCAACTGCCAAAACTCAAAATCTGAACCATTGGAGCAACTGCTTAGCTTTTCAGTACGACAATAGATGACTACCTTTTCTACAAATTTGTATCTTTTGGTGAGTTTTTGTTCACTAGAAACTGTTTTATTAGACTTTTTGTTACCCGGAAATAGGGTCGGTTACTGCCAGAACTAGGTGCCAAAACTCAACTCACGAAGGAATGTAACAATCGCTTAGAAAAGCTTTGTGCCGAGCTAAAAATAGCAATTCTTAAAATTTGTACCTTTTCACGATGTTCCTTTCCAGGACAACTGTAAAATCATCGATTAAAAATGTCACTACTTTATTACAGAGGAATATTTTCTGTTGCTCCTGGTGTTCATGCCCGGAACCGAAGGCTGCATACCAGATCAGAAATAACCCAACATTCTTCCCCATATCCCAAGATATCAATAATTCCCCATACCAGGAGCAGGGGCGTACTTAAAACGTTGTCAACACAACAGAGAACGACAGCGCATAGGCGGATTCAGGATTTCCGACGGGGGCACCATCCGGAACAGGGGGCACCACTTTTGACCGGCAAAACCTATCAGGTGAGCACAAAATCTTATTGGTGGGTGCTGATTTTCGCAACCGGAGCGGGGATGGGAAGCTATATTTCAGGGGGGCGACTATAGACCTTGCAGGGGGGTGCTGAGGGCTGATCGGGGGAGGGCGCGGGACCTCTGCCCCCTGGATTCGCCTGTGCGACAGAGGCGTGCTAAGACTGCTGGAAAGGGGTGCAGTTGGAAAAGGCGTTCAAAAGAGACTGCTGGCAACGAGATGTATTCTACAGAGGCGTGCTCGAAGGTTAGGAAAAGGGTACAGTTGGCAAAGGCGTGTCCAGGAGACTGCTAGTAGGAACATGTAATGCAGACAGGCGTGCTCAGAGTGCTAAAAAAGATATAGAGTACAAAAAGCGATCTCAGAGTGTTGGAAAAGAGTGCATTGTACAGAGGTGGTCTCAGACTGTTAGGAAGGGGTTCAAGTGGAAAAGGCGTCTCCAGAAGACTGCTGGTGGGGGATGATTTATTCAGAGGCGTGTTCAGAATGCTGGGAAGAGGTGCAATTGGCAAAGGCGTATCCAGATCAGTGCCGTAGCCAGAGGAGTCGTTGGGGACCACGGACCCCCTTGGGCAGATCTTGTGCACTGGAAAACACGAGCATTCAACTCGAGGGCCCCTGAGCTTGGTCGCACGGGACCCCCGACCTTAGTCTCAGAGGGCCCCCGGGCTTGATCTCAGGGGCCCCGGAGCTTAGTGTAGCACTGCCCTCCGAGCTCAATCTCGGGGACCCCCGAGCTTATTGTCAGGTTGCCCTCCAAACTTGATCTCGGGGACCCCGAGCTTGGTCTCAGTGGCCCTTGGTTGGTCTCGGGGAGTTCCCCGAGCCTGGTCTCAGGGGTACTCCGGTATCGAGGGCTCCGAAGTATCGAACATTGACCTTGGGGCCAACTGAGCTTGGTCTCAGGGGGCCCTGAGTTGGTCTCAGGTGCCCCCCGAGCTTTGTTTCAGGAAACCCCCGAGCTTGGTTTCAGTGGACCCCCAAAACTTAGTCTCAGAGGACCCCCAAGCTTGGTGTCAGTGGCCTGAGCTTGGTCTCAGTGGGCTCCATGAGCGTGGTCTCAGGGGCACCTCGATCATCGGTATCAAGGGCTCCGGATTATCGAACATTGATATCGGGGGCACCTGAGCCTGGTCTCAGGGGCCCTGAGTGGGTCTCAGGAGCCTAAACATGGTCCCAGGGGCCCCAATTGGGCCCCTGGGATCTTAGTCTTAAGATGTTAAGAAGGTCCGTGAGACCAATCTTAAGATTGGTCCCACGGGCCTTTTGATCTTGGTCTCACGGTCTTTCGGTCTTGGTCTCAGGGAGCCCCTGAGCTTGGTCTCAGGGCCCCCAAGCTTGGTGTCAGGGGACCCCGAACTTAGTTGCAGGGGACCCCCGAGCTTGGTCTCAGAGGATCCCCAAAATTAGTCTCAGAGGACCCCCAAGCTTGGTCTTAGTGGCCTGAGCTTGGTCTCAGTGGGCTCCACGAGCTTGGTTTCAGGGGACCCCCGAGCTTTGTTTCAGGAAACCCCCGAACTTGGTCCCAGGGGACCCCCGAGCTTGGTTTCAGTGGCCCGAACTTGGCCTCAGGGGCTCCCCGAGCTTAGTGTCAGGGGTCCCTCGATCATCGCTATCGAGGGCTCCGGATTATCGAACATTGATCTTGGGGCCCCCTGATCTTGGTCTCAGAAGCCCCCCGAGCTTAGTCTCAGGGCCCCCAGCCTGGTCTCAGGGGACCCCCGAGCTTGTCCTCCGGTGGTCTGAGCTTGGTCTCAGGGGGCTTCACAAGCTTGGTCTTAGGGGCCCTCGATCATCGATATCAAGGGCTCTGGATTATCGAACATTGATCTCCGGGGCCCTGAGCTTGGTCTCAGCGGGGCCCCTGAGCTTGGTCTCAGGGGCCCTAAACTTGGTCCCACGGGCCTTTTGATCTTGGTCTCACGGTCTTTCGGTCTTGGTATCAGTGGTTCCCCGAGCTTGGTCTCAGGGCCCCCGAGCTTGGTCTCAGAGGACCCCCAAAACTTAGTCTCAGAGGACCGCCAAGCTTGGTGTCAGTGGCCTGAGCTTGGTCTCAGTGGGCTCCGCGAGCGTGGTCTCAGGGGCACCTCGATCATCGGTATCAAGGGCTCCGGATTGTCGAGCATTGATCTCGGGGGCCCTAACCTTGGTCTCAGGGGGCCCTGAGTTGTTCTCAGGGGCCCCGGCTTGGTCTCAGGGCCCCAAAAACTTGGTCCCATGGGCCTTTCGATATTGGTCCCAAGGACCTTTCGGTCTTGGTTTCAGGAGGAATTTGAGCTTGGTCTCAGGGGCCCACGAGCCTGGTCTCTGGGGACCCCGAGCTTGTCCTCAATGGCATGGGCTTGGTCTCAAAGGGCTCCACAAGCTTGGTCTCAGGGGCCCTCGATCATCGATATCAAGGGCTCCGGATTATCAAACATTGATATCGGGGCCCCCTGAGCCTGGCCTCAGGCGCCCCGAGTTAGTCTCAGGCGCCCGAGCTTGGTCTCAGGGGCCCCGAGTTGGTTTCAGGGGCCCGAGCTTGGTCTCAGGGCCCCAAACTTGGTCCCACGGGCCTTTTGATCTTGGTCCCACGAGCCTTTCGATCTTGGTCTCAGGGGGCCCCTGAGCTTGGTCTCAGGGGCCTCAAGTTGATTTCAGGGGCCCGAGCTTGGTCTCAGGGCCCCAAACTTGGTCCCACGGGCCTTTTGATCTTGGTCCCACGAGCCTTTCGATCTTGGTCTCACGGGCCTTTCGATCTTGGTCTCAGGGGGCCCCTGAGCCTGGTCTCAGGGGCCTCAAGTTGATTTCAGGGGCCCGAGCTTGGTCTCAGGGCCCCAAACTTGGTCCCATGGGCCTTTCGATCTTGATCTCACGGGCCTTTTGGTCTTGGTCTCATGGGCTCCCGAGCTTGGTCTCAAGGGGGCCCAGAGCTTGGTCTCAGGGTCCCCCTCGAGCTTGGTCTCAGGGATTCCGAGCTGGTCTCAGGGGCCGAGCTTGACCTCGGGGCCCCAAACTTGGTCCCACGGGCCTTTTGATCCTGGTCCCATGGGCCTTTCGATATTGGTCTCACGGGCCCTTTTGTCTTGGTCTCATGGGCTCCCGAGCTTGGTCTCAGGGGGGCCCTGAGCTTGGTCTCAGGGGCCCTCCGAGATTCATCTCAGGGGTTCCCCGAACTTGGTGTCAGGGATCCTCCGAACTTGGTTTCAGGGCCCTTCCCTCCGGGCTTTGTCTCAGGGGCCCCGAGCTTGGTCCCCGAGCATCGGTAACGATGGCACTGGAGTGCCGAACATTGATCTCAAGGGGGGGCAATATTGATATCGGAGTACCCCCAACTATCGATATCGATGGCCTCACGAGTGAGGAACGCGCATTGGCCTCACAGAATGTTGTGTTTGGTCTCAGAAGCCCCAGGCTTCAGGGGCCCCCAAGCATCGGTATCGAGGGGCTCCAGAGTACAGAGCATCAGTCTCGAGGGGCTCCGAATATTTATCTGGGGAGCCCCCCGAACATGGGTGTCGAGCTACTCCTGAGGTAAGCGCGAGCACGACCCTAAGGGTGTCTCCGAGCCTGATCTAAGTGGGACCCTGAGCTTGGTCTTAGGAGCCCCCGTGCATTACTATCAAGGGCCTCAGTAGTATTGGTCTCGGTGGGGGGGCAAGCAATGATTTCAGGGGCATTCAAATGTTGATCCCGGAGGGCCCTCGAATGTACGGATGCAGTGACATAGCCAAGGGGGTCCTAGGAGTCTGCGGACTCCCCTTGGGCTAATTTGAGCCACTGCAAATGATTCTCTGATCACTGTGCCCCCTGAGTCAGTCTCAGGGGACCCTGAAGATTCGTTCTCAGGGCGTCTCGAGTCGGCTTTAGGGCCCCCGCCCTGAGAGTCGGTCTCAAGGCCCCCAAAAGTAGATTTCAGGGGGCCCCTGAGAGTTGGTCTCAGGGGGCCCGAGTGTCGGTCTCAGTGGGCCCTGAGAGTCGGTATCAGTGGGGGCCGAGCTAGTCCCAGAGGCCCCAGAGAATGGTTCTCAGGGCCCGCGAAAGTCTATTTCAGCGAGTCCCCTGAGAGTCAGTCTCTAAGAACTTCAAAAGTCGGTCAAGGGGACCCCAAGAGTCAGTTTTAGGGGACTTCTGAGATTTGGTCTCAGGGGTCCCTCCCCACGAGTGTCGGTCTCAGGGGGCCCATAGTCTCATGGGCGTCTCTCTCAGGAGTAAATATTTACTTTAAGGTGGCCCGAGATTAATCTGAGGGCCCGAGAGATAGTCTCACTTGATGCGCAGAGTGCTGGTCTCAGGGGGCCCCCAGGGACAATACTGGAAGCCCTTGAGACTTATCCTCAGGCTGTGTCCCCATTTTTGTATAAGGGGCCCCGAGAGCAAATCTCAGGGAGCACCCAAAAGTTAGTCTCAGGTTGCCTCCGAGAGTCAGTCTCAGCGACATCCGGAAGTTAGTCTTGGGGTTCAGAAACCTCTGAGACCAGGCCCGTGGAGCCCCCTGAGACCAAACTCGGGGCTCTGAGACCAAGCTCGGGGAACCCCTGATATCAAGACCGAAAGGCCGTGAGACCAATAAAAGGCCGTGGGACCAAGATCAAAAGTTCCCGGGGCACCAAGTTTGAAGCCCCTGAGACCAAGCTCAGGGCCCCTGAGACCAAGCTCAGGGGCTTCCGAAATCAATGTTCGATAATCCGGAGACCTTGATACCGATAATTGAGGTGCCCCTGAGATCATGCTCGTGGAGCACACTGAGGCCAAGCTCAGGCCACTGAGACCAAGCTTGTGGGTCCTCTGAGACCAAGCTCGCGGGTCCCCTGAGACCAAACTCGGGGGCCCTGAGACCAAGCTCGGGGAACCCCTGATACCAAGACCGAAAGACCGTGAGACCAAGATCGAAAAGCCCGTGGGACCAAGATCAAAAGTGCCCGGGGCACCACGTTTGAAGCCCCTGAGACCAAGCTCGAAGGGGGCCCTGAGACCAGGCTCTGGACCCCCTTGAGATCAAGCTCAGGATCCCATGAGACCAAGACCAAAAGGCCCGTGAGACCAAGATCGAAAGGCCCATGGGACCAGAGGCGTAGCCAAGGGGGGTCCTTGGGGTCCGCGGACCCCCTTGGGCTGATCTTATGCACTGGAAAACACGAGCATTGGTCTCAGGTGCCCCCTTGAGCTTGGCCTCAGGGGCCCTCCGAGCTCGATATCAGGCCCCCGAGGTTGGTCTCAAGGGACCTTCGAGCTTGGTCTCAGGGGCCCCCAAGCTTGGTCTTACGGGCCCCCCTGGTCTTGGTCTCAGGGGGCCCCTGAGCTCGGTCTCAGGGGCCCCTGAGCTTGGTCTCAGGGAGCGCCCAAGCTTGGTCTCAAGGGACCTCCGAACTTGGTCTCAGGGGCCCCTGAGCTTGGTCTCAGGGGGCCCCTGAGCTTGGTCTCACGGGCTTTCCGAGCTTGGTCTCAGGGGCCCCCTGATCATCGGTATTGAGGACATCAGAGTATCGAACATTGATCTCGGGGGCCCTGAGCTTGGTCTCAGGGGGCCCTGAGCTTTGTCTCAAGGGCCCCCCGAGCTTGGTCTCAAGGGACCTCCAAAATTGGTCTCAGGGGCCCCTGATCATCGGTATCGAGACTCTAGGTAACCAGACATTGATCTCGGGGGCCCCTGAGCTTGGTCTCAGTGGGCCCCGAGCTCGGTCTCAGGGGGCCCTGAGCTTGGTCTCAGGGCCCCTGAGCTTGGTCTCAAGGGACCTCCGAACTTGGTCTCAGGGGCTTTCCGAGCCTGGTCTCAGGGGCCCCCGATCATCGGTATCGAGGGCTGCAGAGTACCAAACATGGATCCCGGGGGCCCCTGAGCTCGGTCTCAGGGGCCCCTGAGCTTAATCTCACGGGATTTTCGATCTTGGTCTCAGAGGCCCCGAGCTTGGTCTTAGGGGCCCCCTGAGCTCGTTGTCAGGGCCCCCCAGGCTGGTCTCAGGGGACCCCCGAACTTGGTCTCAGGGGCCCCTGATCATCGGTATCGAGACTCTAGGTAACCAGACATTGATCTTGGGGGCCCCCTGAGCTTGGTCTCAGGGGGCCCCTGAGCTCGGTCTCAGGGGGCCCGAGCTTGGTCTCAGGGCCCCTGAGCTTGGTCTCAAGGGACCTCCGAACTTGGTCTCAGGGGCCCCTGAGCTTGGTCTCAGGGGGCCCCTGAGCTTGGTCTCACGGGCTTTCCGAGCTTGGTCTCAGGGGCCCCCGATCATCGGTATTGAGGACATCAGAGTATCGAACATTGATCTCGGGGGGCCCTGAGCTTGGTCTCAGGGGGCCCTGAGCTCGGTCTCAGGGGGCCCCGAGCTTGGTCTCAGGGCCCCTGAGCTTGGTCTCAAGGGACCTCCGAACTTGGTCTCAGGGGCTTTCCGAGCCTGGTCTCAGGGGCCCCCGATCATCGGTATCGAGGGCTGCAGAGTACCAAACATGGATCCCGGGGGCCCCTGAGCTCGGTCTCAGGGGCCCCTGAGCTTAATCTCACGGGATTTTCGATCTTGGTCTCAGAGGCCCCTGAGCTTGGTCTTAGGGGCCCCCGAGCTCGTTGTCAGGGCCCCCAGGCTGGTCTCAGGGGACCCCCGAACTTGGTCTCAGGGGCCCCTGATCATCAGTATCGAGACTCTAGGGAACCAGACATTGTTCTCGGGGGGCCCACTGAGCTCGGTCTCAGGGGCCCCCGAGTTTTAGTCTCACGGGCCTTTCGATCTTGGTCTCAGGGTCCCCTAGCCTGGTCTCAGGGACCCCGAGCTTATTCTCAGGGGCCTTTCTATCTTGGTCTCAGGGGGCCCTCCGAGTTTGGTCTCAGGGGACCTCAGAGCTCGGTCTCAGGGGCCCCCGAGCTTTGTCTCAGTGGACCCCCGAACTTGGTCTCAGGGGGCCCCTGATCATCGGTGTCGAACTCTAGGGAACCAGATATTGTTCTCGGGGGGGGAAGGGGGCACTGAGCTCGGTCTCAGAGGCCCCCCGAGCTTGGTCTTAGGGGCCCCTGAGCTCGTTGTCAGGGCCCCCAGGTTGGTCTCAGGGGACCCCCGAACCTGGTCTCAGGGGCCCCTGATCACCAGTATCGAGACTCTAGGGAACCAGACATTGTTCTCGGGGGGCCCACTGAGCTCGGTCTCAGGAGCCCCCGAGTTTTAGTCTCACGGGCCTTTCGATCTTGGTCTCAGGGTCCCCTAGCCTGGTCTCAGGGACCCCGAGCTTATTCTCAGGGGCCTTTCTATCTTTCTATCTTTCTTTCTATCCTTTCTACCTTTCTTCCTTTCTATCTATCTAAGCCTGGTCTCAGGGCCCCCAAGGTTTGCATCAGGGGGCCCGAGCTTGGTCTCACGGGCCTTCCGAGCTTGGTCTCAGGGGGCCCTGAGCTTGGTCTCACGGGTCTTTCGATCTTGGTCTTAGGGGACCCCAGAGCTGTTCTCAGGGATCCCCCGAGCATTGGTATCGATGGCTCCGGAGCAGCGAACATTGATCTCGGGAAGTGGGGGGGGACAATATTGATCTCGGGGTGTCCCCCGGCTATCGATATCGAGGGGACTTATGAGCGAGGCCCGAGAATTGGCCCCATGGGACCCAGAGTTTGGTCTCAGGGGCCGAGGCTTGGGCTCAGGGTCCCCGAGCATTGGTATCGAGGGGCTCCAGAGTACCGAGCATTAGTCTCGGGGGAGGCCTTCGAATGTTGATCTGCTCCCCCCCAAACAACGGTGTCGAGTTACTCCTGAGAAAAGCGCAAGCATAGGCCTAAGGGTGCCCCCGAACCTGATCTAAGTGGAACCCCGAGCTTGGTCTTAGGAGCCCCGTGCTTCAGTATCCAGGGGCTCCGGAGTATTGGTATCGGGGGAAGCAATGATTTCAGGGGCCTCCAAGTGCTGATCTCGGCGGGCACCCGAATGTGTGGATGCAGTGGCGTAGCCAAGGGGTTCTAGGAGTCCGAGGACCCCCCTTTGGGCCAATCTAAACCACTGCAAAGCATTCTCTGATAACGGGGCCCCCAGAATCAGTCTCAGAAGCACCTGAAGATTCGTTCTCAGGGCGTCCCGAGTCGGCCTCAGGGCCCCGCCCTGAGGGTCAGTCTCAAGACCCCCAAAAGTAGATTTCAGGGGGTCCCTGAGAGTTAGTCTCAGGGGATCCCGAAAGTCGGTCTCAGGGGCCCCGAGAGTCGGTCTCAGGGGGCCGAGCTCGTCCCAGGGTCCCCAGAGAGTGGTTCTCAGGGCCCCGCGACAGACTATTTCAGGGGGCTCCATGAGAGTCAGTCTCAGAGAACCCCAAGGGTCGGTCAAGGGGACCCTGAGATTCAGTCTTAGAGGACCCCCGATATTCGGTCCCATAGTCTTACGGGCGTCTCTCTCAGGAGTCAATATTTACTTTCAGGTGGCTCCGAGAATTAATCTAGGGGTCCGAGAGCTAGTCTCATTTGATCCGCAGAGTGCTGATCTCAGGAGGCCCCTGAGGGGTAATCTTGGGAAGCCTCGAGATTTAGCCTGAGGCTGTGCCCCCCCCTAGTTGTTGCATAAGAGGCCCCGAGAGTCAATCTCAGGGAGCACCTAAAAGATAGTCTGAGAGTGCTCCCGGGAGCTAGTCTCCGGTTCGTCCAAGAGCTAATTTTGGGGCTTTGAGAGTAATTCCCAGAGGTGCTCCCGAATTTTGGTCTCACGGCTCCGATTTAGCCTTAGACCTCCTGAGGGCTAATCTGGGCTTCCGAGAGTCAGTCTCGGGAGTGCCGTGCCAAATACTCAGTTTCAGGGGTGGTTCCACGCCTGCCTCATCGAGTGTTAGTCTCGGGGGCGACCCAGGGTTAGTCTCAGAGGGCTGTCGGAAGTCATTCCCAGCCCCCCGCCTCACCCCAGAGACAGCCTCAGGGGATCCCCAAGAGCTAATCTGGATGGCCCCGAGTGTCATTCTCAGCCCCCCTCCCCCAGAGCAAATCTGGGGGGGGGTTCGATAAATAGGCCCAGAGGTGCTGCCGATAACTAATCTAGGGAGCCCCGAGAAATTCTCAGGAGTCCACAATTTTGGTCAAGAGGCGCCGTGAATCAGTATCAGAGACTTCCTGAGATCTAATCGGGAGAGGGGCCGGAAATTAACCTTGTGAGTAGCGCCAAGTGTTGGTCTTGACGGCCCCAGAGCTAGTCTCAGGTCCCCCAAGAACTGATCTCGGAAGCCCGAGTTATATTCAGGGGACCTTTCAGTTCTAGTGTAAGGAGGGCTGGAGAGCTAATCTCAGAGATCCGACAATTAGTCTCACGAGGTCTCCAGGAGTTAGTCTCAGGGGTTCCCAGAAGCTGCCCTCAAGTGTCCCCAAAAGCTAGTGCATTCCTCTCCTTCCTCCCCCTCCCCTCAAAGTTATCCTCAGGGCCTCACGAGAGTAAGTTCCAGGGAGTCCCAGTAGGTAGTCTCATGGTACCCCCAAATGCTGGTTTTGGGGGACGTAAGTACTGATTTGCGGGAAAAGTGTTGTTTTCGGGGGTCCCAGATACTGGTTTCTGCGCCGTGTCAAGTGCTAGGCCCCTGGAGATCTCTGCTCGACCCAGCAGGAGTCAGGGGGGCGGGGGCGGTGGGTGATGGTCCTGGATGGCTTAACACTGGCATAGCAATACAAACCCTGTACAAAGCCTATTAGAGACCTAAAGTCCAAGAAAGTACTCACCTCCCCAAGCCCCCAGGATCTCCAACCAATGGCTAGGGAGGAGTAAGTGAGCGGTTTCATCAGTAGGACTGTCCATGGAATAGGTTTTATATAGCATCTGGGGCACACTCATATATCCTTTTTATTGAGCGTCCTTTTTCCTTTCCGTTTCTTTTTAGATTTTAGAATACAATCCAGAGATATCGCTTGAGATCCTAGCCTCAAAGAAGATTTCGAAAATCATATGCCTCTGAAAAATTTATATATTCCCATTGCGTACCAAAAAGGCAAATTGAAACATATTGATCAGGCACCATTCCTGAAGGAAAGGCAAAAATTAATCTAATTTTAGCATCCATAATAGCCAGTCGAACAGGGAATTTGGAACTTAAGCTGGTTTTTCAATCTATTAGCTTAGTCCCAATAACTACCGTCCTAAATATTCTGAAATAAACAACTTTCAAATATTTTCGTAGGAAACCAGAAAAACAAGGAGAATGACACACATTGATGAGCATAATCCCAAAAAGAAAAATAGGTATGCAAGGTTTAAAATAACAATGACAGAGTAATCCAAGGCGATAATTATCTCAGGGGCCTATTGTTTCGGTAATTTGCTCATTTACAACATAGCAAGGGTAAGAAAGTAACTTTGGTGAATTCATCAAGATCTTTCCGCGGAATAGACGGTATATGACGTCCGGAATACACCACCATCCACCATATCCCTTGTATTTTTATTCATTTTTCCATTTCTTTGGAAACTTTCTGATTAAAGAGTTCATTAATTCGACACCCGGAAAAAATTGGTAATCATTTTCCGTAGAAGACCATTTATTCGTACTCAAAACGACTGACCTTCAATGACTTCATAGCTGATTACCAGAGTGAATTGAGGTAAAGTCAGGTTTAACATCATGCACGCAGCAGCATTTGATTTCCGAAATGTGCCACAAAACTGTTATTATAGCCACGCTGTCATATAGGTATGGGCCAGCCTTAATATTTGGTGACCTAAACTTACCAACACTTGGTCGGATCGAGAAAAATCAAACTGTAAACAAAATAATAACAAACACTTAAAAATGGATAGAAAAATTTCCGTCGTGTAAATGTTATAATGCCAAAATATTATACGACACATATAGGAGATAGGCCCCGACTACTAAAGGGCCCCCCGGCCTGGGGGCCTCCCGACGGTAGTCGGACCCCCCTGGCCGAATCCTGGCTACGCCACTGCATGGGACCAAGATCAAAAGGCCCGTGGGACCAATCTTGAGGCCCCTGGGACCAAGTTCAGGACCCTGAGACCAACTCAGGGCCCCTGAGACCAAGGTCAGGGCCCTCGAGATCAATGTTCGATAATCCGGAGCTCTTGATATCGATGATCAAGGGCCCCTGAGACCATGCTCGTGGAGCACACTGAGACCAAGCTTGGGGATCCTCTGAGACCAAGCTCGGGGCCCCCTGAGACCAGGATCCAAAGGCCCGTGAGACCAAGATCGAAAGGATCGTGGGACCAAGTTTGGGGCCCTGAGACCAAGCTCAGGCCCCTTAGACCAACTCGGGGCCCCTGAGACCAAGCTCGGGAGCCCATGAGACCCAGATCGAAAGGCCCGTGAGACCAAGATAGAAAGGCCCGTGGGACCAATCTTGGGGCCCCTGGGACCAAGTTCGGGCCCCTGAGACCAACTCAGGGCCCCTGAGACCAAGCTCAGGGGCCCCCGATATCAATGTTCAATAATCCGGAGCCCTTGATACCGATGATCGAGGTGCCCCTGAGACCGCGCTCGTGGAGCCCACTGAGACCAAGCTTGGTGTCCTCTGAGACTAAAGTTTGGGCGTCCTCTGAGACCAAGCTCGGGGGCCCTTGAGACCAAGCTCGGAGGCCCCCTGAAACCAAGACCGAAAAGCCCGTGAGACCACGATCGAAAATCCCGTGGGAACAAGATCAAAAGGCCCGTGGCATCGAGTTTGAAGCCCCTGAGACCAAGCTCGGGGGTCCCCTGAAACCAAGCTCAGGCTGCCCTGATACCAAGTTCAGGAAGTCCCCTGAGACCAAGCTCAGGCCACCCTGAGATCTGGTTCAGGGGGTCCCAGGATCAATGTTCAATACTTCGGAGCCCCCGATACCGACGATCATGGGGCCCCTGAGACCAAGCCCATGGCGCCCCCTGACACTAGGCTCCGGCCACTGAGACCAAGCTCGGGGGATACCAAGACCGAAAGGCCGTGAGACCAAGATCAAAAGGCCCGTGGGACCAATCTTGTGGCCCCTGAGACCAGGCTCGGGTTCCTGAGACTAACTCGGGGCGCCTGAGACCAAGCTCAGGGGCCCCCGATATCAATGTTTGATAATCCTGAGCCCTTGATACCGATGATCGAGGGCCCCTGGGACCAAGCTTGTGGAGCCCCCTGAGACCAAGCTCAGGCCACTGAGGACAAGCTTGTGGAGCCCCCTGAGACCAAGCTCAGGCCACTGAGGACAAGCTCGGGGGTCCCCTGAGACCAAACTCGTGGAGCCCACTGAGATCAAGCTCAGGCCACTAAGACCAAGCTTGGGGGTCCTCTGAGACTAAGTTTGGGAGTCCTCTGAGACCAAGCTCGGGGGTCCCCTGCAACTAAGTTTGGGGTCCCCTGACACCAAGCTTTGGGGGCCCTGAGACCAAGCTCGGGGGCTCCCTGAGACCAACTCGGGGGCTCCCTGAGACCAAGACCGAAAGACCGTGAGACCAAGATCAAAACGCCCGTGGAACCAATCTTAAGATCAGTCCCACGGGCCTTCTTAAGATCTTAATACTAAGATCCCAGGGGCCCCAATTTGGGCCCCTGGGCCAAGTTCAGAACCCTGAGACCAACTCAGGGCCCATAAGACCAAGCTCAGGTGCCCCCGATATCAATGTTCGCTAATCCGGAGCCCTCGATAGCGATGATCGAGGGACCCCTGACACCAAGCTCGGGGAGCCCCTGAGGCCAAGTTCGGGCCACTGAAACCAGGCTCGGTGGTCCCCTGGGACCAAGTTCGGGGGTTTCCTGAAACAAAGCTCGGGGGGCACCTGAGACCAAGCTTGGGATCCCAGAGACCAAGCTCGAGGGACCCCTGACCCCACGCTCGGGGTCCCTGAGACCAAGATCGAAAGGCCCGTGAGATCAAGACCGAAAGGCTGGTGGGACAAAGAAGAAAAGGTCCGTGGGACCAAGCTTGGGCCCCCAGAGACCAAGCTCGGGGTCCCTGAGACCAACTCGGGGCCCCCTGAGACTAAGCTCAGTTGGCCCCAAGATCAATGTTTGATACTTCGGAGCCCTCGATACCGGAGTACCCCTGATACCAGGCTCGGGGAACTCCCTGAGACCAACCAAGGGCCACTGAGACCAAGCTCGGGGACCCCGAGATCGAGTTTGGAGGGCAATCTGACATTAAGCTCGGGGGTCCCCGAGATTAAGCTCGGAGGGCAGTCGTACACTAAGCTCCGGGGCCCCTGAGATCAAGCCCAGGGGCCCTCTGAAACTAAGTTCGGGGGTCCCGTGCGACCAAGCTCAGGGGCCGTCCAGTTCAATGCTCGTGTTTTCCAGTGCACAAGATCTGCCCAAGGGGGTCCGTGGTCCCCAACGACTCCTCTGGCTACGCCACTGATCTGGACACGTCTTGGCCAATTGCACCTCTTCCCAGCTTTCTGAACACGCCGCTGAATAAATCATCCACACCAGCAGTCTTTTGGAGACGCCTTTTCTACTTTCAACCCCTTCCGAACAGTCTGAGACCACTCTGTACAATGTACTCTTTTCCAACACTCTGAGATCGCTTTTGTACTATATATCTTTTTTTAGCACTCTGAGCACGCCTGTCTGCATTACATGCTCTTACTAGCAGTCTCCTGGACACGCCTTTGCCAACTGTACCCTTTTCCTAACCTTCGAGCACGCCTCTGTAGAATACATCTCGTTGCCAGCAGTCTCTTTTGAACGCCTTTTCCAACTGCACCCCTTTCCAGCAGTCTTAGCACGCCTCTGTCGCACAGGCGAATCCAGGGGCAGAGGTCCCGCGCCCTCCCCCGATCAGCCCTCAGCACCCCCCTGCAAGGTCTATAGTCGCCCCCCCTGAAATATAGCTTCCCATCCCCGCTCCGGTTGCGAAAATCAGCACCCACCAATAAGATTTTGTGCTCACCTGATAGGTTTTGCCGGTCAAAAGTGGTGCCCCCTGTTCCGGATGGTGCCCCCGTCGGAAATCCTGAATCCGCCTATGCGCTGTCGTTCTCTGTTGTGTTGACAACGTTTTAAGTACGCCCCTGCTCCTGGTATGGGGAATTATTGATATCTTGGGATATGGGGAAGAATGTTGGGTTATTTCTGATCTGGTATGCAGCCTTCGGTTCCGGGCATGAACACCAGGAGCAACAGAAAATATTCCTCTGTAATAAAGTAGTGACATTTTTAATCGATGATTTTACAGTTGTCCTGGAAAGGAACATCGTGAAAAGCTACAAATTTAAAAAATGACTATTTTTAGCTCGGTATAGAGCTTTCCTAAGCGATTGTTGTATTTATTCACGAGTTGAGTTTTGGCACCCAGCGCTGGTAGTCATAGATCCTACTTCCGGTTGACAAAAAGTCTAATAAAACAGTTTCTAGTGAACGAAACTTCACGAAAAGATACAAATCTGTAGAAAAGGCAGACATATATTTCAAGACGAAAAAGCTAAGTAGTTGTTGCAATGGTTCGGATTTTGAGTTTTGGCAGTAGCATGAACACTAACGGCACCAAAAATTATTCCGCCGTAATAAAAGTAGTGTAATTTTAACCTACAATTTTACAGATGCCATGGAAAGAAACATCGTGAAAAGGTACAAATTTTAAGCATTACTATTTCTAGGTCGGCATAAAGATTTTCTAAGCGATTGTTACATTCTTTTTGTGAGTTGAGTTTTGGCACCTAGTTCTGGCAGTAACCGACCCTACTTCCGGTTAACAAAAAGTCTAATAAAACAGTTTCTAGTACACGAAACCTCACCAAAAGATACAAATTTGTAGAAAAGGTAGTAATCTATTAGCATGCTGAAAAACTAAGCAGTTACTGCAACGGTTCAGATTTTGAGTTTTGGCAGTTGGAGTCGGCAGTGTAGTAGCATATCCCCGCCATTGCTGTCTTTGAAAAACAAATTCAGCCGAGTATGGGTTCAAGCTTAATTAGCCTCAAGGCAAAAGTGTAAATATTACGTGATAGTTCATACAGTAATGCAGATATTTATATGCCTACATGCTACAATTATTCTTTTGTCCTAAATGCGCCGTCTGCCGCCACCCTTTTCATTTTACTTATCAATAACAAATACTGCTATTAGCATTGAAAAATTGGACCTTTGATTCGACAAAAATGTTGAGATGTCTTTATTGCAAGAATCAGAGGAATTATTTTATGCTACTGTTTTTGTCTGATCAGAGACCCTTACTTGGCATCTGTGTTTATTTGGATAGCTATAATACATTAGCAATTTTCTATGAAATCGTTCTCCAATTTTGCTGGAAGAGCGGTAGGTATGTATTTTATTAGAGGTTCTGACTGAAGCTGAAAATTTGATAGGGTTTAAAATATGAATATATTTAAATCCAACACATCAACGTTGATAGAATTTTCATTGCTATTGTCCTTTGTCAAATATGGTATACTTTTCCTGGGGTTTGCTGTAATTCTTATAATTAGCAATTGCAACTAGGTAATTATGGCTTAAATTTTGATAAAACTCTTGGGATATTAATTTTAATTTATAAAAATTACCTAGCCTCATTCTTTAACAGAAAAAGCAATACCTATACCATCCCTACAAATCAAAATACAGTTTATATCATGTTCTTTTAGCTTGAATCTTTTTCGGCAGTGTGCAGGCTAAATTTTTTTGCCTGTGTTGGTGTAACCTTAGCGCTTTTAGGGACCTTTCCATTTCATTTACTTAGTTTAATATGCAATGCTCCTTTTAGAAGTAATTGCAGCATGTGGTAGCTTTTTTGGCAATGACAGTCTGGAAGAATTAAAAAGTTATTCATGGTTGCTGGGAAATTGTTAACCAATGTTTGAATGCCAATTAATTAATTTTGCTTCCATTAATCTTCTCTTTCATGTCAGACTTTCTGAACAGCTTGATTTTTGCTGGTTTATTGATTTATTTCTTATTTTTTATATTTATATATTTATCATGTATTTATTTCATTTTGCAAATGAGTCAAAGTTTGAGTTGAGTTGAGTTGTGAGTTGAGTCAGAGTTGAGTCAGATGAAACTGTGGAGAGATGCCACAATCCAGGTCTGGTTTTAAAACCCGACAAGGATGGTAGCGACCTGTTACATTACCGACCTATCTCACTTACATCGTGTGTCTGCAAACTTTTAGAACGTATGGTGAACTCATGACTTGTATGGTACTTGGAAACCACTGGATTCTTTTCTCATACTCAGTGTGGCTTCCGCGCAGGGCGTTCTACCACCGACCACCTAGTATCTCTGGACTCATCAGTACGCCCGTTCTTTCGTCTTAAAGCAGCATGTGTTTGCATTGTTTTTTTACATAGAGAAGGTGTATGATACAGCCTGGCGCCACGCCACTTTAGAGAAAACACGGAAAGCTGGTATCAAGGGCCACATGGGCTACTTTTTCGACAATTTCATGAAGAGACGAAACTTCAGAGTGAGGGTGGGTAACTTCCTCTCAGAAGAATACTGTCAAGAGAGCGGTGTAGTCCAAGGTGGCGCTTTAAGTGTGACCTTGTTTGGGATCCTAATTAATGACATTTGCAATGTTCTGCCTCCCACAGTAGAAAAATCTCTGTTTGTCGATGATTTCGCGGTGTGGCTGAGCACCTCTACCTCGATATCAGCCCAGAGACAGCTCCAGATGTGCATTGACCAGTTATCTGCGTGGTGTTTGACAAACGGTTTTAGATTCTCGACAGAGAAAACCGTATGCATGCACTTCTGTCGACGTAGATCGTGCCCTGACGTTAACCTCCGTTTATATGGCAGAAGGATACCGGTTGTGCAACAGGCCAAGTTCTTAGGTATGACACTAGATAAACGCCTCACATACGCCCCTCATATATCACTACTACGAGACAAATGCTTTAAACGTATGAATGTTCTGAAGATGATATCCCGTACGTCTTACGGTGCTGACAGGGTATCACTCCTCCGACTGTATCGTGCTCTCATCAGATCTGTCTTAGATTACGGCTCGGTTGCTTACGACAGTGCCCTGAGCAGCGTTAAACAGTCACTGGACGCCGTTCACCATGCGTGTGTGAGGATCGCCACAGGAGCTTTCCGTACCTCCCGCAGAGCCAGTCTTCTTGTAGACGCGAATGAACCGCCGCTAGACCTGAGACGTAAGCGACTGGCCATCACATACTGCAGCAAAATCCGACAATATCCGTCCCACCCAACCTACAAGTGGATTTTTGACGATGCACTGATATCTCCTCTCAGAATGGCGCGGCCCTCGTCCTCTCTGGCACTTTGTGTGAGGGTATCACAGTGGTTAGAGGGCTCCGACATAAATTTTTAAACTATCGCCGAAAGGCGACTACAGCACATAGAACCATGGCGCCTCACCCCAGTTAAATGTAACCTCGGTTTACTGCGTCACAATAAAGGGTCAACGCTGCCTTCTGAATTCTTGGACTTTTCTATGCGAGAAATCGAATCGTATGTAAATTATACAAGGTTTTATACCGACGGTTCGAAGTGTGCAAGCGGTGCAGGTATTGCCTTTGTGGGTGAAGGACTAAGCGAAGGTTTTAGCCTGCCACTGAGCGTGTCAGTTTTTACAACAGAACTTTACGCTATACTGCGGGTTCTAAGACACATCAGACGCTTCCCTGAGGAGCGATGTCTTATTATTACTGACTCTGCTAGTTCTCTCTCTGCACTCCAGTCTTACCACCCACAACAGTGCTGGCTTATACTGGCAGTTCGGAGGCTTCTGACGAAGATTTCCTCCAGAGGAACAGATTGCGTTTCCTATGGGTGCCGAGTCACGTCGGTATCTCAGGAAACGAAAAAGTAGACCGAGTTGCCAAAGAGGCCTCACAGTTGCCCCCGTCGCGACGATTTAGAGTCCCGGCCACAGACCTGAAGGCAGGCTTCAAAATGCTCCTAGACACTGAGTGGCAGAATAGGTGTACAACAGAACCAGATTGTTTCTTGAAACGCCTACGTCCGTCAGTCGGGCACTGGGAATCATGCAACAGACGAAATAGAAGGGAGGAAGTGAGCCTTACCAGGCTCAGGATCGGTAATTGTTACTGTACACACGGGCATTATCTGACTAATACCGTACCCAAACTCTGTCCACACTGCGGCAGCCGCCTCACTGTACAACATGTTTTATCTGTTACTGACAGCTGCGACCAACTGAGGCGAAGTCAGCGGCGATTCTTCCCACCGGTTCCGCTGGGACAGATTCTAGGCAATGACGCGTCCATAGACATTGGGAAAGTGTTATCATATCTGAGAGAAATACATTTTGACGTAGTATATACCCCCATCACATATTCTTAGATTTCACATCCTCTGTGTAGGCCACTTTAGTTAATAGGGACAATCCCAGAATGATGTAGCACAACTCTGACGGGCACATATAGCCTTTGTAGCTGAGGTGCCCTAAAACTCTAATAATCATCATCACAAGTTTGGTCATATTCACAAACTGGGCACACATCAGGGCAGGTAACTGTACAATGTATCACCCAGTGCAGTTTCCAGCTTGGACTTGAAACATTTCAGGTTGATCTCAGCGACTACATGGTCTGGAAGACTATTCCAGGCACGGACACAACGGACGCTAAATGAGCGTTTGTGTGTGTCCGTGTGCACTTGGGCTTGCTGTATTCTGAACCTATGGCCCCGCAAACCTGGGTAATCTGTCATATCGAAAAGGTCAGCAGGACTGATTTTACATTTTCCGTGAAATATTTTCCTGCATTGGATCAAATCTGCGCGCAAGAGCCTGCCCTGAACCGAATATTGCCTGAGCGATCGTAATCGAGCACCGTAGTCCAGGTTGGCTAAGCCGTTTACTCTCTTGGTCCAGTGACGCTGCACGGATTCCAGGACACGCAGGTCCCCAGAATAGCCTGTATGCCACATGCAAGAACAGTATTCCATGATTGGCCGGATGTGGGTGCTAAATAAGGGCATCATGAATTCAGGGAATCTACATGCTGTTGATTTCAGAATATTTTGGGCCAAGGCAGAGGCTTTGCGGGCTGTGGCGGATATATGGAGATGGAATTTCAATGTGGAGTCTAATGTTATGCCCAAGTCAGTATGAGAGCTCACAACTTGTATTGGTACCTGGTCTATGTGGTAGTGTGGGTCTTGTAGTGCATTTGATCTTCTCTTGAACCTTAGGACAGCACACTTCCCTTGGTTCATCTTAAATCCCCAAGAGTGAGAATTGGTGTGAAGCGTGTCTATATCTGCTTGGATACGTGACTGGCACTGGGCAGAGGTGTCATTGTTTTGGCCAATGCGCATGTATATTTTGAGATCATCTGCAAATATTTTGTACTGACAGGACAGGTTGACAGCACTATGGTTCACAAAAATCAAGAATAGGACTGGGCCAAGCACTGACCCCTGTGGAACACCACTCCCTACTGGTCGAGGTGAGCTCAACTTACCATCAATTGAAACAGACAAAACACGGCCGACAAGGAAGTCCTCGATCCATCTGATAAGTTCCAAACTCCAGTAAGCTGGAGTTTGGTAAGGAGGATCGGGTGTGAGACAACATCAAACGCGTTGGAAAAAATCAAATAGGATGAGGTCTGTTGCACCTCCGTCATCCAGCCACATTGAAATATCATTATATACTAGGAGGAGTTGGTCCATTGTGGACCTACCACTAGGAAAACCAAACTGGTTGTCGGACAGGATGTTGTTGTGTTCGAGGTAATCATTCAAGCGATGAGTTATAATTCGTTCCAGGCACTTGCAGGTCACAGATGTTAAACTGATTGGCCTGTAATTCAGTGGGTCATATCTTGACCCCTTCTTGTAGATGGGGCTGACATGTGATGTCTTCCATGATAGAGGAAGGCATCCTTCATTCAGTGACTTTTGGAAAATTTTAAGCAAGGGGTAAGCAAGACTATAACAACATGACTTTAACAACATAGGGTGGAGTCCATCAGGGCCTGCAGAACTGTTTGCATCAAGAGACTTCAAAAGATCGAGCACAGTCTGAATTTGAAGATCCAGCGGTGCCATCTGGGCTGCTACGATCTGGTGAGGGGCTGGTCTCACATCAGGAGCATCAGTTACGAAGACACTTTCAAAAGCGGAAGCGAAGGCTTCAGCCATGGCTGCAGCGTCATCAGATAGGTTGTTGTCAGCCAGCTGGAGTGGTCCTACAGAAGGACAACCAACTTTCTTCCTTCGGAGATAAGCATGGAAAACCTTTGGGTTGGATCTCAGTTCGTCGGCCAAATATTCTTCATATCGGCTCTGGGAGGCTACAGCAAAATTCTTAACTTGTTTATTTACTCTAAAGAAAGCTTCCATTGCCTCCTTCGATGCAGGAGAGTTACGACCTAGCCTGTTTCTCAGGGCCTTAGCGTGTTCCCATGCTTGTCTCCTTCTATTCAGGAGGCTAGCTGGAGGGTTGACTCGCATGGAAGACGCCCTCCTTCCCTGGCACAGTCGTGCACAGGGACGTGTTGGCTAATCATGGGACTGAGGAGGTCTAGAAAGCGAGAAAATGTCTCATTGGAGTCTTGGTAACGAAATTCGAAGTCGCAATCAATCTCATCTAGGCTCCACGAAATCAAATCATATCTACCCTTGTGCCATTTTCGGGAGAACTTGGCCACAGGGTTTGGAGCGTGAGGCGCAAAAACTGAACAAGTAATCACATAGGACCAAACAATGATCACATCCAGGGAGTGGTGGAGCCACCACGACAGTTCCAATCCTGTCTGCCTCACTGGTCAACACAAGGTCAAGAATGTTCCCAGAACGAGGAGAAGTTGGATTCATGACCCACTGGGTCAATCCTAAGGAGATGAAAAGCTCCTCGAAGATTCTGTCTGAAGAGGACAACTGGCTTGCTTGCCCAGATTGGCGCCATGCGATTGAAGGTAAATTAAAATCCTCCATCAGCAACACTTCCCTACCATTGCATACTCTGGACAAGTACTCGATCAAGTTTAAATTCTCCTCATGCGAGTAAGAAGGTGGTCTGTAGACCGTGACAATGTGTAAGTTAAGCTCCGGGAGTCTGACAGCAATGCAGTTAGGACACTGTACATCGACATTATCAAACTTTATACTTTTGCCCAGGTACATGCAGACACCATGCTTAGCATAGTTTGATGAAGTATCATTTCGGATTATTGAATAAGATGGAACCTCAATAAATGAACTAGGCACTGAGGCCAATAAGTGTGACTCTGTGATTGCAAGGATGTTGGTCTGAGAATTTTGCAGGAAAGTATGTACATGTGGAACTTTATTAATGAGGGAGTTTACATTACACAGACCTAATTTCAATTTGAGTGTTGAAGTCCTAGGATCTGGGCTGGTAGACAGATCTAATTGTTTGATGGAGAAATCACAGCCTTTGGGGTAGTTGCCACTACTGAAGTGGGGGCAGGTATCACAACCGCATTGGTATCAGGCTCTGCTGTGGTGGTGGTCTGATCCAAAGTGTCTGGACCATGGGTTATGTTCACCTCTGGAGGTGAGTCTCCTTGTGTGTGGGCCCGGAAGGGCCTCACATGGCTGGTCACGGCGTCTCTAGCAGCAGTCTGTCTGACCTTAAGCAGCTGTCTCTGGTTGTACGTGAGGTCACGCCGAATAAAGACTGAGTAAAACTGCTCTGAGTTTCTCAGTTGTTTGGTTTTTTCAAGCACTGATTTCCTGACTTCGTCATTGTTGATTTTGCCACGAAAGATATCTGGTTCACCGTGGATCTTCACGACATCTGTGAGAGTTACTCTGTGGCCAATCAGGTACTCTGAGACCGTTCCAAATTTTTGGATAGCCTCTTCACAATTGCCTGCTTCGAGACCCCGGATCACCAGTGAGTTGCGCTGCTCTTCAAGTTCTCTGAGTTCCTCTCTCACTATCTGACGATAAGATTCTGGTGTGTTGGACGTCTGGGCAGGGGTCGTAACAGGGACAGGTGTCGGAGCTGACTGTACACAAGGATTGGCACCAGAGACGGGTTCTGGATTTTCTTGTCGAGCACCAACAGGAGGATCCAGTGGTTTTGTTTTGGATATGTGTAGAAGATACTGCACAGAGCTGCAGAGGCCCTTAAGTTGCTGAAACAGCTGTGCCATCAGCTCAAAAACTTGGGGGGGGGTGGTCCCTCCAGATGGGGAACTTTGCCTTGGAGTGGAGCAGTTAATTCTACATTTTGTGCAAACAAATTTGATCCCCTCACCATTATGCCTGGCAATAGCATCTATCACATCCTGGGGAGGCCACTACACATCTCTGAATCGTGCACCCATGTCTGGCACTCATCACATCCAATAGCATTTTCGCCAACATCCATGTCGCAAGTGCCACACAGTTGGACTTTGGCTATGGGTGTATTGCTAGCACTAGTAGTAGCACTGCGGCCTCTGCGAGGGGCACCATTGGTGTTACGCGGCCTAGGCATGGTTGGTGAAAGCGTTATTTGTTAATTAACGTCCAATAAGCAAAGCACAATGTTCCATGCACTGATGCACTTGTAAGTGGTTAGCAAGACAAGCGGAATCTGGCAAAGCGGCAAGAAAACAACAGCAAAACACAAGCAAGGCAAAGATAAATTTACATGCAGGCACTCATGGGCCAACAAGGGACAACATGAACATGCCACAGTAAAGACGCGGACATTGACTAGGGATGGTGCAAGGCTGGCCAACATGCAGGTACTACCCAAGAGGCTTTAGATGCACGCAGTAGCAAGCAGATGCAGGCGATGCAGCTGGTCCCAGGGAGCTTAGCTTGCATGCATCACATTCTTCTCGTCTGGTATTGACTAACCAGGTGATTTAAACCTTTTAAGTCCCTTGGAAAGTGCGCGCCTCACCACCCTCGGTTATGTAATCTTTCAATGACTTCACCTGTAATTGGGCACGTGCATGGTTGGTAGTGTTAAATAATCCATCTCAGGGTTTCCAGCCATACAGGAGCTACTGACAGCACAGCTAAATCAATGAAGTACCAAACAACGATTTTACCGCGGCCGAGGCGACAGCCACCCGGTTCGTCCAAAGCTGCACGGCCATGCCTCCTTCTGCTTCACTCACAGAAAGGCCAACACATGAAGGCAAGGGAAGTGAACTAACTTCACTGGCTTTCCTGTGTCATTGATTCCCCATCGACCCGAAATGCTTCGCGAAAATCACATTGTGGATGCTGGTGTGCAATTGGTAAGTTGGGTGAAACAATGCCCATCACTTCTTTTTGAAAGAAAATGAATTTTATTTGTATTGACTAGATTCCTCGTCTTTTCAGATGGATAATAGCGTTAGAAAAGCCAAGCCGTTGCCTCCTCCTCCACTGCACTATTTCAAGAATGACAACTCGCCTGTGTCATGCATAAGTTTTTTCTCACATAGTGATAATCAGTTCCTCGCTCAAGGAAATCAGGATGGAGGCCTCAATGTGTGGGATCTTGAGGTAAGCTCATCTCAACTCCAGGAACCAGATTTAGCTAGCCTTTGATTTTCCAGAAATGAGCTTAACCAAAATGAGGCTCTAAAACGGTACTGGCTCATCTATTGTGAACCGGCATTTTCCATTGTAAGCTCGTTTGAATTTTCCTCACTGGAGATATCGCTATCTGAACAGCTTAATTTATTTGTGCTTTCAATAAACAAAACGAAGCAATGAACAATATCTTGTTTGTCTCACGATTTTCACTCATAGCTGGAAAAGAAGATGCTGGAGGGCTTTTGCGGCTGGTGTCGGGGTCGGGGCGTGCTCAGTCCCTCCAGAGAGTCGGTGCCGAGTGAAAGAGGCGTGGAAGTGCTGAGGCGGTGCGGTCTTCTACAGCAGACATCCAAGCGCCCCCTGTCCACCAGGCACTGCACCATTCCCACCGCTGGCTTGTCCTCGGGGAAAGAAGAGGACAGCCTGTGGCCGTCGCTGATTAGGTACCCCGTGTTTAGGTCGCACAGCTGTTCCTTCACGCAGAGTAGCACGTCGGCCGACTCAGGACAGGTGGCCAGCATTAGACCCCCTGGCTGGACCACCTGGAGGGCCGGTGCTGACCTGGGGTAGCGCGGTGTTGGGACGCGGCTGGACCGTCACAGGGCTGCTGGGCTGAACTTCAATAACAGGAAGGTCTATATTTCCAGAGAGGAACGGGTTACTTGGGCCACTTAAAAACGGATTACTGGGATTGCGCGTGAACGGATCACTGGGACTACGAGGAAATGGATTACTGGGACTATGAGGAAGCGGATTTCTGGAATCAGTTAGGAATGGATTATTTGGGGAAGGGCTGGTGGTGAAGACGCGCTTTGGTGTTGTCTCTTGTGTAGCAGACCTTTTGATAACTCTGTGAGTGGAGCGACGCTGCGTGAAGAACCACCTGGGTGTCGTCTGCGTGAGGGGGCGTCTGGCTGTTCTACTCGCGGTCTGCCCGGGTCGGGCCCTCCTGCTGTAGAGCTCGCCTGTCTGGGCCAGCTTACCAGCGGGTTTGTTCTGTGGGTTGAACCTGCTGTGATGTCCCGCCTGTCCTGGTATCTGTGCCATCCGTAGAGCTCCCCTCGCCGTGTTCGATGGCGGCCTTGTGGCCGGCGTTCTTGCTGCGCACGTCCACTCGGCGGTCCTTTGATATCCCATTCTGCTCAGCAGCAATCGACGTCATCCACAGTGCCACCAGAACGAAGCACAACCTCTGCATGTCTGCACGGCTGGAGCCTGCTGTGGCTACTGCACAGTAACAATTTCAACCAGTGTTATCACACGGCAGATTTATCCTGTTTGAATCTTCTTCAATCCGGAAAGGGCGTTCGCTGTGATCTCGGTCGGAGGGCTGAGACCTGTGATTCCTTCTCACTATGGTTCGGAGCAGCGTTGATAGGTGTGGCGTCTGTCTGCTTCACAGTGTGGCCAGCTTACCAACCCTCGACGTGGGCCGTCGCCCGTGACGGGACTCCCGGAATATCCCAGCTCATGAATGTTAATGCGCGCAACCAGTTCGGAGGGTTGGACCCCAAGGTGCAGATGGTGCATTTGACGAGAATTCGCGCGGCTATTCGATAAAACATCTGGAAAATATGGCTCGTGTTATTGCTTACTCTGGTTGGTGTCTGGAAAATTTCTGACAAAGGGAATTCCTGAGACTATTCAAGACACCGTGTTTGTTGTGTGCATATTTATGTGCATGTGTGTGACGGTAACTTGAGCTCAGCTCTGAAAAATTGATTCCTAAAATGTTGTGTGATGTTACATTTATAAACTTGACTAGGAAGAGCCTTATACAGATAAATGAATGAAGTAGGATTGTATAAAGGCAAGAGAAACGCATACACGCGGCTGCGGATGCAAAATCGTGCACTGCATTGAATATGCACCTGTATCCCCAAAATGTGTGCAAAGTTACGCCCTACATTAATTTATTTATTTGCTTTCTCAGAGATACCCGCTTTGTCGTGGCGATTACATCTCCGTTTACACTTAACTCAGTGACACTGATCATGGTTTAACATCGATTGTGCTAATTTTGGATGACAGACTATTATTATAATTATTGAATGAAAAGTTATGGATTTTACTGATAATGGATTGACAAAGTAACTCAAATTATGATTTAGGGTCGGATAAGTTTCTTTATTTTCTGTTTGAAGCTGTAGCTGTTCTTGGTGTGTCTTGCAGTCGCAGGCAGTGCGTTCCAGGTTCTGACGGCTCGGTGTGGGAATCTCTTGTGTGTCGTTTCTAAATTTGGTGGTCTCGTGTTGGAAGTTTGGATGATGGTAGTGTCGGCTGATGCCCGCGTAGTCCTGCATGATACCTCATGCCTTTTCTTGATCAGATACTTATTTTTCTGTGGGCCTTCAGTTTGGTGAACCAATTTATGAATGGCTGATAAGTCGCACGTTGAAATGAGCTCGGTAAAGCTTGGCCACCCGAGCCCCCGCCTGACTGCGCTGATTCGGTCGTACTTCTTCTTGCCAGTGACGATTCGAATCCCGAAGTTTACGACCTTGTTCAGCCTTTGGCGGTTCTGATCAGTCACTGGAGCCCAGGAGGGCAGACAGTACCGCATGTGAGGAGACACGAGGGCTTCTACCAGCGTTTTGGTTGTTTTTCGAGGGAGAGTGTGAGCCAGCTTGTTGATAGATAGAAGTGAACCAAAGCATCGTTTTGTGACTGGATGTTTGCTGCTCCCCAGTCAGATGCTTATCCAAAGTTATTCCACGTGCATGTGCAGGTAGCGGATAGGGTAGAGTATTTCTTACGACCCGACAGCTCATAGTCTCTCATTTCCACCCTCTATTTTCGAGCCGTGCACAGCGCCCGGGTTAACGTCCTCGTGACCGACTTCCTACTGGCACGAGCAGATGCTACTGGTAGAGGCTGTTCCTAATTATATTTACGTGGTGAGGCAACTGATAAGAGCCACTCAAACGAAGTTAAACGAAGTTTCCGCAGAAATATTAGTGGATGGAAGTTGCTAAGTATATGGCTGCTTACGATAAATTTGGATTATGTAGTGCCCAATTCCGCAATATATTTTTTACACGTATTGATTTGCCCTGATTTTTGGTGCCCTCACATTATTCTTATTTTGGATTTTGAAGAATTGTATTATGCATAGGTGAAATAGAAAAGTCCCAAACGTGCTAGGCTCAACAGAAAAATTACAGCAAACCCTAGTAATGTCATCTCAGCATCAGTAAGTAAAGTGACGTTCTGAATTGATAAACTCCCGGCCCCGTGGACGTGTGTGCTGGGGTTTAAGACCACATCAGCTGCTATTGGATATATTGTACCCACGGCTCTGTGGTCGTTTTAGTGAAGAGTTGCCAGTGCTTTCCAGTGGTCAGTCTCGTCCCGCGTGGACTCTGACGGTGCCAATGTGTTTACCACCTCCCTACTGCGCCGCAGAGCTGCGCGCTGCGCTGGTCGGTGGCGGCCCACGAGAGCGCGTGTAGGGCGGTGTTGCAGCTGGCGGATGGACGCCTTCTGAGCCAGCACAGGGAGGGGGCGCTCCGGCTGTGGCAGCTGCACCGGACGGAGCCGCTGCTGACCCTGCCCTACCAGCACCACGGCTACTGCCGGGTACGAGACCAGAGCGTCGGCGCCGCCGGCATGGTGCCGAAATTATTGCCTCGCTCAGTTGTTTTGAATATGGCCAATGCATTTGCCTTCTTGTGAGTCAGTGCTTCCACCGACGTATCTGGAGATTGGATGGAAATTTGTTTGCCTCTATAATTAAACGGACTATGAAAGGCTGAATAACCTGTCTGCATCAACTCGGTTATCGGGATCCTGAAATCTGGTCTGGTAATAGTCCAAACCAGCTAATTGATAAGGCTCAACTCCACACGACTTCGGTGGTAGCAGTGCCGTCTTCACGCTGATAATCGGCTAGCTCCAGTGACATGTCGCTGTCCCGTCTCAGGCGACTATGCTGGGGGACCTGGTAGCCTGTCCTTCGGAGCCTCATCACGACATCATCTTGCTAGACTTACGGACCGGCTGCGAGGCGGCCCGGCTCTCGGCGCCGCCCGACCTCGGCTCCGTGATGGCTCTCCGCACCGTTCCCGGCAACGACAGCGCCGCCCTGGTGGCCGTGTACGAGGCCGGAGACACGCTGCTGTGGGAGCGCGGCCAGACCCGACCAGCTGCCTCACTGCATCTCAGCTCTGAGCACACGCCAATGTGTGTGGACCTGGCCAGCGACGGCCGCGGCCTGGTGGGCACCTCCGGCACGGCCGTGTACGGGTTTCGGGTGAGCGAGCAGCGACAGCTGGTGGCAGATACGCAGACCGACCTGACGTGTGCCGGCGTGGCGTGCGTGCGTGTGCGGGGAGATTGTCGCATCGCGGCTCTGGGCTGCTGGGACCACAGGATCAGGGTGCTCTCCTGGCGGAAGCGCAGGCTGCTGGCCGTGCTGGAGCACCACTCCAAGACGGTGGAGTGTGTGGAGTTCGCGCCGGCGCCGGTGGCGCTGTGGAAGGCCAACACACTGCTGGCCAGTGGCTCGTCAGACGGCTCTGTCGCGCTCTGGAAAATCTACGATGACGTTAGCTGACGCACGGCACTCAAGCCGGTTGAATCTACTGCTCATGTGCTTTCTCCGTGTAAAAGGGCTACCAAAGGTATTGTTTGTTACGGGGAGTTTACCGGAGATTTTGTTGGTGGTTTACATCCCATGTGAATACTCTCGATCTCAGATGTGCCGGGCACAAAACTCATCTGTCGCATGCTGGAGAGGAAGAGAGGCTATGTCAGAGGCGATCACGTTTGTATTTACGTGGTTTTTAGATGATAAAGCAGTGATAACGTTTCAAAATACATGTGATGATACACATTCGATCACTGCCCCATTCCTAATGTACAACGGACCGTCACCTCCTTACTCGGAGTCGATGAAAATGCCGCTAGCTTTACTCAAACCGTGTGCATTTTCCCAGCCAACTTTGAGAGGACACTGTTGTAGGATTGAGCGAGCCGAGAAGCACGACCTGTGCCTCCAATCCATCATTTACGAATTCACATCGACTCAGAATTACCAGCACAAACACCCACCGTTGTAGGACACAGACCACCGCCAGAGCGGCGAGGCAGGTACCTGAATGGCGACTCAGTCCCACAGCTTGATGAGACCGTCCCAGCCGGCGGTGATCACTTTGCTGGTCTCGTGCGGCAGCCAGCTGGCCTGGATGCAGACGCCGTCGTGCGCCTTCCACTTCTTGTACAGCTTGGTGGTCTTCCAGTCCCAGACGTAGCACTTGCCGTCGGCGTCGCCCGACACCAGGTAGCTGCCGGCAGGGTGGTGCCAGGTCGCAGAACAGCGAGACGCGGGGGCTACACTCTCAGTGATCACTCGCGTCCACATCGTTATCAAATGTATGTTATGTGGTAAGCATGCTAGTGAAGATCACACGCCATTTCACGGTAGGGAAAGCAAAAGTCACCGTCTATTGTAGTGTTAACAGAATAAGTTGTTTTAGAATAAGTTGTTGGTTTGGTTCAGTAGAATATTCTCAGAGATAATTTAATTTTAATCTAGAATTTCGCCTCTTGCAACACCGGTTTTGTTCATGCCTGAACTGTTTCTAAACAACGGCTCCAAGAAGTTTTTAACATTAAGCTCTATCTGGAACATATATAATTTATTGGGGGACATCAGAATACCGGAAATAAATATGATCTTTACTCTCGTAGTAAATTCACGCTGCTCGACAATAATTACTCCAGCGAGCATGGAAAATTTTATTTCCATTTGATGAAACGCTGCAATCATCCACACCAACAAACTTTCAACGAACACTGCAGTTGAGCCATAAACCGTCGGACAGTTTTCGAAGGACTCGACTTCGCTATCGCGGCCAAAGGGCGTCCTCGTCACCCACCTCATCTCCGGGGAGAAGTCCAGCCCGCAGGCGTAGCCGGCCACCATGTGTCCGGTGAAGGTCTTCTTGCGGTGCAGTTTGTAGCGGTTGATGGCGGAGAAGATCCAGATCTTGTTGTCCATGGACTGGCAGGCCAGCCAGCGGCCGTTGGGCGCCAGCGTCACCGCCGGCATGCTGTGCATGGACGGGTCGGCGATGTACTTCATGTCCACTGGGATGTCCCTGCCGGCCGACAGCGGGACGTCAGCTCACGTAGGTGGCGATTACCTGAAGCTAGAGCCTGGCGCGCGTGTACTGGCACCGTGCCGTGAGCGTGAACGGCTGGTCGTCCACACTGAAAACAGGAGTGAGCCAGCACCATAAACCCCAACCAATACCGGCACGGTGACTGGTCCGGCGGCGCCAAAGTCTGCGTCGGAACACCTTACTATTGACACAACCGCCCGGCATACACATTACATGTTAACTTCATGAAGAGTGAATAACAACCCAGAAAAGCTCCTGTTGCAACGCCCTTAAGCCCAAATAATCAATCGTTACAGCGCTATGGTCCCGTGGGATCCATTGTGGCCTGAAGGAGAAGTGATGTGTTCAACGCAGCTCCAAATCCTATCACCAACCGTGGAACCGTACCACTGACATCTATTTTCCATTTCTGGAAGTGTGGGTTGGGAGCTCCACCGCAGCCTGCGGTCCTATGAACCGCCCCGGTCCCGGTACAGGAGGGGCGGGGTCGGACCGGCACTGGTCCCGCTTCTCACCACTCCCAGACGCGAAGACTCTTGTCGTCGGAGGTGGAGACGAAGCGTCTGTTCTCGTCGATGAAGGTGATGGTGTTGACGGAGCCCAGGTGCCGGTCGTACTCCTGCACTATCTCGCCGGAGCGCGTGTCCCACTGCCGAGCACGGCCCGTCACAATTCACACGCATGCACGCACACAGCCGGGAGAGAGCGATCCACTGGCACCAGGGGTGGCGCCACGGAGTTCTCACCGCTCACCGGGGGTTCAGGGAGACGGCCGGAACTGGAAATCAACGGGGAGAGGCTGGGAAGGCGGAACCCGAACTTGGTAGCTCCTTAGAAGAGCGCCACCGTGACAGTTTAACAAAATTTCAAGTGAAAACATTTACGTAGGTCCAAGCTGGTATGCAGCAGGGAAGGCAAAACATCTAGGAGGAATCCCTTGATTTCAGGGCGACGGGGGTGTCCCTCGTAGTTTACGAATGGGAGACGCGTCCCGTTCCATCCTCTCGCTTTCGACGCCCATAGTGCCAAATTAAAGGTAAAATCGTGGGCAGTAAAGCCTGGGTTACAACTGAGCTAAGCAGACAAATATAATGGGATGAATGATTACGGGATATAATCTAGTTTGGACGGCATCAATCATATATAAATGGTATTTCTGGCGTTCTCCCCACAAATGACTCATTTACAGTAAGAGGCACTATGAATCAACAATGGCGAAACTCACGCAGATGATCTTCTTGTCGGAGAGCCCAGCGACGAAGAGATGTTGTTTGTCCTCTTCCGGGTTGAACTTGACGCAGTAGGGCACCTTCTTGTTGGTGAACCGGGAGACACACTCGCCTGTTTCGGTGTCCCACAGCTTCACGTACCGGTCGTAGCCTGGACATCAGCACACGGAGGTCCAGCCAAGCACTCACTTTGTTTCTTTTTAATTTTGTCAAAGTTAATGCAGGTTTGGCTTTTGGGATCGAACATTCACAAAAGTCATCAGGGGGTTTGTCTCGAAAACTCCGAGCCCACCATCCGAACTAGCACTCGCCGCAATGACGGGTTCATTTAAAAGCCGAAAATTAACGTCCCACAAGGCACAGGGACGGCCGCCCCACTCAGTCGGTTGCCAGCCGACTTACGTCGGATAAATATTGAGCGCCGGGGCATCTCATGGGAACCGATCTTAAGCACTCACCGGTAAACTGCCACTGCACGGTTTTCTGTGCGGGCCAGAGTCCAACACTACCAAATGTGAGCTACCGGGGCGGAATTTTCGATGAAGGGACAGCTGTTCTCTCGGTTACCAGAAATAAATCCAAATTCGAATGCCATCACTGAATAGGGACGCGAACTTGTCCACATTTATACTATTAAGGACCAAATTCACCCGCGAAAAAAGAGAGTAATCTAACATGAGATTTTCCCGGAAAACAGTCGCCCTTCCTAGCAGTTATAGGCACGGAAAGTGTCAGGCGCTGGTGCTGCAGGCTTACCGGCGGAGAGGAACTGGGTGCCGCCGTTGTTGAAGCAGACGTCCCGCACGGCCTGTCTGTGGCCCAGGTAGGTCCTCAGCATCCGCCGGCTGTTGTACACCTCCCACAGCTGGGACACGGGGTCAGCTGTCAGCACAGACCCACTCCCACAGCTGGGACACAGACCCACTCCCACAGCTGGGACACAGGGTCAGCTGTCAGCACAGACCCACCCCTGCAGCTGGGACACGGGTGGCAGCGTCAGCACAGACCCATCCCCGCAGCTGGGACACAGACCCACCCCCACAGCTGGGACACAGGGTCAGCTGTCAGCACAGACCCACCCCTGCAGCTGGGACACGGGTGACAGCGTCAGCACGGACCCATCCCCGCAGCTGGGACAGAGACCCATCCCCACAGCTGGGACACGGGGGTCAGCGTCAGCACAGACCCATCCCCGCAGCTGGGACACAGACCCACTCCCACAGCTGGGACACAGGGTCAGCTGTCAGCACAGACCCACCCCTGCAGCTGGGACACGGGTGGCAGCGTCAGCACAGACCCATCCCCGCAGCTGGGACACAGACCCATCCCCACAGCTGGGACACAGGGTCAGCTGTCAGCACAGACCCACCCCTGCAGCTGGGAGAAGGGGGCAGCTTCAGCACAGACCCATCCCCGCAGCTGGGACACAGACCCATCCCCACAGCTGGGACACAGTCAGCTGTCAGCACAGACCCACCCCTGCAGCTGAGACCCACCCCCACAGCTGGGACACGGGGTTAGCCGTCAGCACAGCCACCCACTCCCGCAGCTGGGACATGGGGTCAGAGGTAGCACAGACACCCACTCCCACAGCTGGGACACGGGGTCAGCTGTCAGCACAGACCCACACCACACCTAACACAGCTGAGGCGCAGGCTTCTGACTCCCACAGCTGGGCCACGGAATCACTAACACGCCCCCCCCCCCTCCATAGCTGAGACACGAAGGCCAATGGTCAGCACATACACATGCCAGACTTTGGACACCGACATCTAGCCATAAATCCATTTCGTGGGTCTCATGATACACGTAAAACTAAACGTAATTAAAATACGTACACGTAATGAACGTAAACATAAAACGTAATTACGGCAGCTATTGAGAAACCTGGAATTTTCCCTAGATTCGGAATGACATTCAATCACATTTGACTGAATCCTTTAACCACAACAAAACTCACCTTGACTTTGGAATCCATGCCACAAGAAAGCAGCAGATGCGCACTCTTGGGGAACAGCCGCACAGCGTGCACTCCCTTGGTGTGCCCCTGCCAGGTGTGCAGCAGATTCTTGGGGATGAAGCACTTGTCTGGCGGGTGTTCGGAGCGCAGGTTGACGCCCACGTCCTGCGGCACGTGCAGGAACGAGCGGCCCTGGTAGTCGTACGCCTCCTTGATGTGCAGCTGGGTCCGCTCCTCCATCGGCTTGTCGTCCGTCTGCTTACCCTTCTTCTGCCGCTTGGCGACAATGATGTCGAGCTCTGCCTGTTCCTCCTGTGACAAGAGCGAAAATTGAAAACCCCGCTGCAAGTTTTAAATTGGATGCCCATCGTCCATCGAGTTCAAAGTCCCTCCCAGAATATCAGAAAACCCAACACACAAACAGTCCGTCTGATCAAAAGATATGTCGTGAACTGAAGGTTATCGTATGCCACAGTCACGACGCCGAATCAGCCGCCAACGTCTCCCACCTAATTTATCCTCGCACGTGGCCAATTACGCTCGTGTAATATTAGGCTGGGGGGAGAGGCAAGTATGACTCAATGGTTAGTTTCTGTTTCCTGAGTCACAGGTTGCGGATTAACTCCCGGCAGGTTATCTGCACAAGTAATATGATCCCCCAATAAAATACACCCTACGGGATGCAGTTCGCGATAGCTCATGACCAAAGCCAGTGGTTGTCAATGGGTGGACAACGGTGTCCCAAAACTGGTTTTGTGCTACGGAGCTGAGTGTAAAATTCAAAAGTTACGATATTGTAAGTCACTTGAAACCCTTATCTCATTTAAAATTTAGGAAGATATTTTTCACTATTATTTATTGATTACCATATTTTTGATGAGCTCATATCCACCAGGGGTATTGAACTGTGCTAAAATCTCCACTTGAGATGTGAGTGAAAATTTAGCAAAAATAACACAGAAGTGGGTGGAAAATTTGGTTTGCCCGGGTGCTACTCGACACGCACCAACCGGAAATTGGGAGCAAATGGTGGACAATAAATCGAATGTGGGCCACGGAGTAAGTATGGGATTGAGCATGATGTGGTTGTAAGCCATACTTAGGAAAAGCGTAGGCAGGTGTGCAATCAACACACTGGTAAAAAATACCATCATTTCTATAAACTGGTATTAACCCGCGCCCCACCGGGGTCCAGTGCCACCTTCGCCCCACCGGGGGGCATCGATGGCCCCTTCTAACTCCGAAAGTATGGGTGTTAGCGCAAATCTGCAAAGTGCAATAGAAAGCTCGCGTGAATTCAGTAAGAAATTACTTTACATGTTTTAGTGCTCAGGTCAATGGTTTGACCTCCAGAGGTCAAATTAGGTCAAGATCGGCTATTTTCACTCAAATATGCAATGCTTAAGCAAACTGGGCATAACTCTTATGCCATTAGAGCTATTGAGGTCTGGTAAAGTACATTTGATAGGAAATTGTCAGTACTTTTCTTGTCAGTAAATAAACTTTTCTTCTTGACAGAAAGTGTCAGTACTATCTGAAACGTAAAGACCTCCCGCCAGTGGTTTGACCTCCAGAGGTCACCTCGTGACCTAAGATGACCTGAGGTCACGAAAGGTCAGAAAAGTGACCTTGCCGTATATCAAATGAAAGCCAATGACGAGACAAACACGATGGTGTTTGTTTCATTGCTCGAGCTTATACAGGTGAAAAGTTATTGTCAAAATACTGTTTTTGACCCTGGAGACCTTGGATGACCTTGGAGAGGTCAAAGGGCAAATATGGCCCCTGGAATCCGTGAAAGGGGGTCCAAGAACGCTTTTCTGATCAAGCTGAGCATTTTCAATCGCTTTTGTGACTTTTAGATCATAAGACAGCTTTTCCCCATGCTTTTTCAATGGGAGAGGTCACCTCGTGACCTGACCTCAGGGCACGAAATCGAAAAATCCCGTATATACACCTTGTAGACCCTGGAGAGGCCATAAAGTGTAGGAAGTTTCAAATCGATCGACTTCGAAATGTAGCTCTTACAGAGCTCTAAAGTCGAAGTCAGGTGACCTTGGTTTGACCTCGTCTGGTGACCTGACCTTGGGTGACCCGGGGTAAAAAATTTCAGGGATGGTGGGAAAATGATGCAGTGAGAGGTAGAGCCCTCAACCGCGGTGCTGCGCCTCTTCGTTTTTCTGCTATCCCGGAAAAACCTTAGGGGGGCCATCGATGGCCCCGGTGGGGCGAGCGTTAATACTCCAAGGACAGGGCCATGAAGCCCTCCGACTATTAAAAAGGGGTCATAATGCCAGGAGGTAGGGTACCACTGACGGAGCAGTTGGCGCGTCCTCAAACCCCAACCATTATTAGCATTACCAGGGTGCAACCTTAGAACAACACTGCCGGGCCGCGCCGCACACCACCCACTCACCACCGTAGGCTTCATGACCCTCTGCTCGTCGACGAAGCCTCCCCACGGCCCCAAGTAGCCGTCCACGTCCTCTGGCTTGTCGTTTTTGACGCGTTTCCGCTTGTCCAGCGGTCGGTCGCCGGCCGGCTTCTCGAACACAGTAGTGGCGCCACTGTCGCCGGCGGAGGGGTCTGGCGCGGCGCCGACCAGTCGCGAGCCGCCCGCCTCTGCTGCCGTCTCAGTACTGGGGTCCACCGCGTAGCCTGACGCAGACAGACGGTGATAGTTACGGTGCAAGAATTGCGAGGCGAGTTAACGAGATGCGCCCAGACCGACGAGGACGACGTTTACGATATTGTATGTAATGATCGGAGATGAGTGTCTAGGCGGGTTCTGGATGGCGCAGTCGGTTTTTATCGCCATATATTCCACCGGGGGTATATTTTTCACTCGACAAAAACAAAACTGCCAGCCTTTCTATAAATTTACAAGGAACACTTTTTGATGGATTATTGCCTCAAGAATAAGCCAAATATGACCCAGAAAATGGCTGAGCTGTTTCCACAATGGTTGCACGTGTTTAAAGATTGGAAGCCCAAACCATTAGCCTTCCATATTCCAACAAACAACGGATAAATTACAGTCATTAATCGTTCAGCTTCTTTATGAAAATCAATCGCACAATAAGCTTAGGTTCATATTTAAATCGCGCAACCTATTCACGAATGTTAATGACATGCCCAGTTTAGGTTCATCTTGACATAAAATGCTCACATCGGGGCATCGTGTCCCTGTCCATCATCACCATTCGCCAAAGGCATTAGGAAACACCTCCACGTCTACACAAAAGCCAGTGTTTACCAAAGCTAGTGAAAGTGCGTCGTTGGTTCTCGAACTGGAAGGCGTTGAAGTGCGCCGGCTCCACGTAGCCGGCCAGTGTGTTTCGGGGCGCCTTCTGCTGCTGGGTCTGGGCTGGGTGGGCCGGCCCCAGCACCGGCGCGAACAGCTCGTCATAGCGCGGGTTGTACTCCAGACTCTGGACGGACGGGTCCAGGTGTCGCCGGTCGTCCAGGCCCGTCTGGAGGTGAACAGCCAGCAGCGGTCACCACACGGGAAACTAGAGCAGTGTGCACTTCCATGCACCATAACTTCCACTGAAGGGGGATACTGGGCCCTATTTTGGTAGTTTTTTTCTGGCTATGGATATACTCTGAAACAGTGAAATATGCTTGTACAATATTTTCTCTTCCTATAATAGGTATATCTTCAATTATAGAATTCCACATCTTAACGGAAAAGCGCTTTCCTTCGATACTTCTGGTTGAATCATTGTGCGGTATCGTCAGATCATGCCCCCGTGCCGGGGTGCGCGCCTACCTGCACCGGCTGGCCGCAGCCGGTGCACAGATATGTGAAAGGGCTTCGGTCGGAATGCGGAGGGTCACGCGGAGTCAGCCGCGGGGCAGCGGGGCACTCTGGTTCTGAGGCTGGTGTGGTGTGGAAGCCAATACATCGATATGACACATTGAAAGGGCATAAAACATATACAAACATTTGCATTTGAGAGCTGTTATAGACTGAACTGTAGATGAATGGTGCAAATGGGAAGATGATCAATGTAAGTGAAGATAAAATGGTTCTATTCCTGCATCCTTGGATCGCCTAGATGCAGTTCCATTGAATTGGAAAATAATTTATTCCCTTTGGAATTTGTGATAAATCGAGGTCAGTACTGCGAATCCATAAGTTAAGCTCTCCACTAGGTTGCAGTGAAGTTGAATCCCAAGTATTCATTTATCAACAGCTTAGACTTGTAGATGATGAAAGAACACTGAATGCCTGTGATATTAGCATGGTTAAGAATGAAGCTAATCCATTTTTAATAAGCCTTGATATTTGGCTTGCTGACTCAACATAAGATGTGTGCCCAAAAAGTTCCAGGATTGGTGTCACAAAATATTTATTTCTAATCCAAAATACAAACTAAAACATTTCACTTTTAAAGCTAACAATTGGGAGCATATGACTTTGACATTAACATTCTGCAGCCATATACATTTGTTCCCATATGTTTTAACGTACCATAGCATCCCAAATTCTTCTTGCATTCAGCGGAACTTTTCATAAAAATTGAGACTTGATATTCTAGTATAAAATACCTCTAGCTGAAACAGTCTCATGATAAATCCATTTTTCAATGTTTCAGAAGTAGAAAATGACTCTCACTCTTCATACTCCTGGAGATCCTTAAAAGTCCCCAACCCTGGAAGGTCTAAAAAGCAAAGAAACTGAAGGACATGTCCATTTCATAATTTGATTTTGGGAATTTGATGGGCTATAATGATTTACATTGAAGCCAAATTCAATTGACCTAGGGCAATCTCTTCAAAGTTTAAACAAGGTCATTGAAGTCAAATATCATCCTTGATTTAAACCTATCTTGAAAATGCCAAGACAATTCAGAAAAAAAACATACAAATTCACTAAAAACAAGCTGGAATCATGGACAACAGAGCTAATGAAATGTTATCCTGTAAATTCAAGGATCAAGGTCATTGACCTTGCACCTGTTGACCTTTTGCATCAAAATGCTGCAAATTCCCTAAAGTGTACAATAAACTAACACCTTAGCACCTGTTGATCTATAAATTAGAAGTTGATCTTGACTAATGGCCTTAGAACCTGACATTTGACCTTGATAATAGCCTCAGGTAACCCCCAATATCATGTCAGAACAAAAAATGTCACAATGGGAGACATTGGCCAATCTTCACATCAACACATCAATGATCACACATCACACTGGGTGAGAGTAGGCAAAAGAATGGCCATGTGGGTACCCAGTCTCCAAAATGTAGCAGGGTTCTCAACAAGGTGTTTGGGGCCACTCAAATCCTCCTCTACTTGGAGCAAAATTGGTTGCAGGGGCAGACTCATTCCACTAGGGCACACATTTCCATTTTGTATCCAAAGACAGTTACCAAACACAATATCAATTTTGTATCTAATTTTGTTTCTTTCTGTGCATCCATGTCAGCTGTGTTGTGTCAGTGCTGACCCGAGTTAGTTTCTGATCCAAAGATAGGCCAAAGCTGCCCAAACCAGTGGATCCCCTAACAAGATCTTATCAAAAACTGTCATTTTCTGCTGACTGAATGGGTACCAAAGACTGT
>JAOTON010001807.1:400000-447120 GCA_034440635.1 Lepas anatifera | reverse complement strand
GTCGGTGCGGAGTGTCCTTGGAGACAGGACCGAGTGGTGTGCATTTTATAAACCTGGTGTGAATTTGCGAGACTGGTGCGAGGAAGGTGACACTTAAACTACACAAATAACGGCTGAATGGTTATTAAGACACAGGTGGGGGCCTTATAAAAGTCCTTAACTAACTAATGGTAGAGGTAGCATTGCATAGTGTGGGTAGGAATGCGTGCATTTTTCTCCCTGGTATTTGGCAGATCGGTGTGAATTTTTGAGGCTGGTGGTGCGAGAATTTTAGATGGCTGGTGTAACTCGTCTGGCCTGCTGCCATACTTTGCAGACTGGCACTGTGCCAATCATAACAAAACACTGTGACTAAATTGTGCCAAAAATATTAATGAAACAAAAATTATTTATTATATTTTAAAATTATTTAAAATACATTGAAAAATCCATAAAACTAACAATTTGCAGTTCTCGATTTCCCTAATCAATACTTTTCTTTCTTTCTTTGTATTTTCCTTCAAAAATTATTTATTATATTTTAAAAAATTATTTAAAATACATTGAAAAATCCATAAAACTAACAATTTGAGTTCTCTGATTTCCCTAATCAATACTTTTCTTTCTTCTTTTGTATTTTCCTTTGAGTTTCTCAGCTTAGCGTGTGAGCATACTAGTGTGATGTTTATTGTTTATGTGAGAATTAAGCATGTGGAAGTGTGTTTTACACTTGAATCTCTGCCTTTATTTCATAGCTAAAACATGAAGGAACATTCTACAGATGAGCATGAACCTCCATATCTGCAATTTTGTGTATTTTTCACAATTGGGACAGTTCCCTGTCCTTGCACCAAGTCTGATGCACTGGGTGGCCATCAGATGAGAAAGAGAGAGAGAGAGAGAGAGAGGAGAGAGAGAGAGAGAGAGAGAGAGAGAGAGAGAAAGAGAAAGAGGTAATGAGGTAGGTGGCTTCACACATGTTGCCAGATAACTTCAGGTTGATCTGTATCATAAGTGCCACAGTTCAAAAGGTCCAATGGATGAAAGCTTCCCTTTAATTAGAATTGCTACAGGTTAACATATATTTTAAGTGCCACTGTTCACAACATCCTCCAGTGCAATATTCCAAGTACCACAACTGGCGTTGGCCACAACTGGTTAGCTTAGGTTGGGTTAAGGTTAGGTTAGGTTAGGTTAGGTTAGGTTAGGTTAGGTTAGGTTAGGTTAGATTAGGTAGGCACACAGTGTAGCCACAGCAGCTTATGAAGGTAAAAGTGCCACCAGTAGGTTAGGTGCACCACAGGCCAGCTCGCTGAGTCGAGAAAAGGTTAGGTCAGGTTGGGTTATGTTGTGCTACATATAGAAATATTAAAAAGAATTATCAAAGGTTTTTGAAAAAGTGTCACTCAGCAATGCCAAAAGCAGTTTTGGCACCAGGAACATGTCATAGAAGGATGTTTCAGCAATGCAAAAAACAGCCAGACCACTTGTAATATTTCACTGAAGGAAGCTTTGAAAAGTGGCACTTACGATCCGGATCAACCTGTGGCGCTTTTGTTTGGAAGGAAGTTTTGATTCATAGGAGCTTTTGAACTGTAGTACTTATGATGTAGATTAGCCTGCTGTGATTCTATCTGGCAACATGTGTGAAGCCAGCTACCTCGTTACCGAGAAAGAGAAAGAGAGAGGAAAAGAGAAAGAGAGAAAGAGAGAGAGAGAGAAGGGGGCAGGGTGCTGGTGGGCATCCTAAAGCTAGACAGGAGAGAAAAGAAGGGGAGGTGAGAGTGCTGGTGGGCATCCTACCACTGGACAGAAGAGAAAATAAGGGAGTGCAAGAGCAGGGAGCTGGTCGGCATTTGTATACAGCTGGCCACAGAAGAGAAAGGAGGGCAGGGCGCTGGTGAGCATTAATATCATATCAATATACAGCTGGACATGGAATAGAGGAAGATATGGCAGGGCACACGTGGGCAGTCAGATCAAGATACGGTCGGACTTTGAAGGTGAGTGTGGTTTAAAATACGGGTTGGCACTAGAAACTCGTTGCATTTCCAAAACTTTGATGAAATGGGACGAGGGACAAGAACAACGAACAGAAAAAACATTCCCAACCAACAAAAACAAAACACCATACACACGAGGAGGCAATAATCCTCACCACTCTCCCCCCAGCCAAGGAATGGTAAAAATCTCAGGGATAAAAACAAAAACAAATGGGAGGGACTAAACGGCGGAAAAGACCTGCGGAAAAGCCCATACTCCGTAACCATAGCAGCTAGAGACTTACGGTTTTCACCAAAAAAATTCAAAAATTTAACTAAGAGGTTTTTTGAGTTTCATAACTTTCCTTACGTTAACAACAACGCTATAACGTAAAACGTTACTTTTTGACCTGCGGAAAAGCCCATGCTCCGCAACCATAGTAGCTGGCGACTCGCCGTTTTCACTAATAGAATCAGCGTGGTCCAAAACGTGGTATTCTTGAGTTTCATGTTGATCCTGCCGTAAATAACAACGTTACAACGTAAAACGTTACTTTTGGCCCTGCGGAAAAGCCCATGCTCCGCAACCATAGTAGCTGGCGACTCGCCGTTTTCACTAATAGAATCAGCTTGGTCCAAAACGTGGTATTCTTGGTTTTCATGTTGATGCTACCGTAAATAACAACGTTATAACGTAAAACGTTACTTTTGGCCCTGCGGAAAAGCCCATGCTCCGCAACCATAGTAGCTAGCGACTCGCCGTTTTCACTAATAGAATCAGCGTGGTCCAAAACGTGGTATTCTTGAGTTTCATGTTGATCCTGCCGTAAATAACAACGTTATAACGTAAAACGTTACTTTTGGCCCTGCGGAAAAGCCCATGCTCCGCAACCATAGTAGCTGGCGACTCGCCGTTTTCACTAATAGAATCAGCGTGGTCCAAAACGTGGTATTCTTGAGTTTCATGTTGATCCTACCGTAAATAACAACGTTATAACGTAAAACGTTACTTTTGGCCCTGCGGAAAAGCCCATGCTCCGCAACCATAGTAGCTGGCGACTCGCCGTTTTCACTAATAGAATCAGCGTGGTCCAAAACGTGGTATTCTTGAGTTTCATGTTGATCCTACCGTAAATAACAACGTTATAACGTAAAACGTTACTTTTGGCCCTGCGGAAAAGCCCATGCTCCGCAACCATAGTAGCTGGCGACTCGCCGTTTTCACTAATAGAATCAGCGTGGTCCAAAACGTGGTATTCTTGAGTTTCATGTTGATCCTGCCGTAAATAACAACGTTATAACGTAAAACGTTACTTTTGGCCCTGCGGAAAAGCCCATGCTCCGCAACCATAGTAGCTGGCGACTCGCCGTTTTCACTAATAGAATCAGCGTGGTCCAAAACGTGGTATTCTTGAGTTTCATGTTGATCCTACCGTAAATAACAACGTTATAACGTAAAACGTTACTTTTGGCCCTGCGGAAAAGCCCATGCTCCGCAACCATAGTAGCTGGCGACTCGCCGTTTTCACTAATAGAATCAGCGTGGTCCAAAACGTGGTATTCTTGAGTTTCATGTTGATCCTGCCGTAAATAACAACGTTATAACGTAAAACGTTACTTTTGGCCCTGCGGAAAAGCCCATGCTCCGCAACCATAGTAGCTGGCGACTCGCCGTTTTCACTAATAGAATCAGCGTGGTCCAAAACGTGGTATTCTTGAGTTTCATGTTGATCCTGCCGTAAATAACAACGTTATAACGTAAAACGTTACTTTTGGCCCTGCGGAAAAGCCCATGCTCCGCAACCATAGTAGCTGGCGACTCGCCGTTTTCACTAATAGAATCAGCGTGGTCCAAAACGTGGTATTCTTGAGTTTCATGTTGATCCTGCCGTAAATAACAACGTTATAACGTAAAACGTTACTTTTGGCCCTGCGGAAAAGCCCATGCTCCGCAACCATAGTAGCTGGCGACTCACCGTTTTCACTAATGGAATCAGCGTGGTCCAAAACGTGGTATTCTTGAGTTTCATGTTGATCCTGCCGTAAATAACAACGTTATAACGTAAAACGTTACTTTTGGCCCTGCGGAAAAGCCCATGCTCCGCAACCATAGTAGCTGGCGACTCGCCGTTTTCACTAATAGAATCAGCGTGGTCCAAAACGTGGTATTCTTGAGTTTCATGTTGATCCTGCCGTAAATAACAACGTTATAACGTAAAACGTTACTTTTGGCCCTGCGGAAAAGCCCATGCTCCGCAACCATAGTAGCTGGCGACTCGCCGTTTTCACTAATAGAATCAGCGTGGTCTAAAACGTGGTATTCTTGAGTTTCATGTTGATCCTACCGTAAATAAAAACGTTATAACGTAAAACGTTACTTTTGGCCCTGCGGAAAAGCCCATGCTCCGCAACCATAGTAGCTGGCGACTCGCCCTTTTCACTAATAGAATCAGCGTGGTCTAAAACGTGGTATTCTTGAGTTTCATGTTGATCCTGCCGTAAATAACAACGTTATAACGTAAAGCGTTATTTTTGGCCCTGCGGAAAAGCCCATGCTCCGCAACCATAGTAGCTGGCGACTCGCCGTTTTCACTAATAGAATCAGCGTGGTCCAAAACGTGGTATTCTTGAGTTTCATGTTGATCCTGCCGTAAATAACAACGTTATAACGTAAAACGTTACTTTTGGCCCTGCGGAAAAGCCCATGCTCCGCAACCATAGTAGCTGGCGACTCGCCGTTTTCACTAATAGAATCAGCGTGGTCCAAAACGTGGTATTCTTGGGTTTCATGTTGGTCCTACCGTAAATAACAACGTTATAACGTAAAACGTTACTTTTGGCCCTACGTAAAAGCCCATGCTCCGCAACCATAGTAGCTGGCGACTCGCCGTTTTCACTAATAGAATCAGCGTGGTCCAAAACGTGGTATTCTTGAGTTTCATGTTGATCCCGCGGTAAATGACAGGAGTGCTAGCTTCTACTAGGTCTGTCGAGCACCCGAATTGCAAGTCCCACCCCCCTCCCCTCAGGAGAGGCAGACATGGGTTTGCTGCCCCCCCCCCAAACTCGGGTCTGCGTCCGCCCCTGCCTTTGGGGTATGTGAAGCTACGTTTCTCTCATTCAAATCGGCTTAGAAGCATCGAGAAAAACGTAACGTGTACGATCGGACTTCTAGGCGGGAAAGGGCTACATTTTGCATGGAGGAAGATGCTCTGGGATAGCGTGCACGTGCACACGCACGCACCTGTCTTGTTTTTACTTGCATTCAGCACCAGCATTGTTTGACATACAGACTTCAGACCTGGTCGGAGCCATGTTGCTGGTGATCGGCGACAGCTATGTTGCTCGGCTCCCGCGCTACCTGTCCGATGATACCAGCGTCCGGACAGCAGGACAGTCAGGCGCATGCGTCTCCTCCGAGCGTTTTCGGGACTTTGCGTTGGAGGCAGCGAGAGGGGTGCGGCCAGAAGCGGTCCTGATCATTGCCGGTGGCAATGACCTTGCCAAGCGCGAGGTGAGCATCGGTGACCTGAAGCGCGGGTTTTCGCGCATGGTAGCAGCACTCCACGCTACTGGGGTGCGGGAAGTTTCGATCATGGCGATCCCACCGCGGGATCGCACTCGCCCTCAAGACGTTCCCGTGTGGGAACATAGACGCCGCCGTCACACAGCTAACCACATGCTGCGCGCGACCTTTCGCAGGGCCTCGGCCAAACTGATCGATATTCAGTTTCCGGCCGGGTTTTTGGCGGCGGATGGAGTCCACCCCTCCCAAACGGGCTGGGAAGCCATCTTGCGTATCATTGAGCTGCAGTGAGATGTGCTTCACCTCTCAATCTGGCCCTTTTCAGGGCCTACCTTAATCTGAGCCTTTATCGTCCCGGTGGCGATAACACTGCGCTGGGCCGCATGCGTCGTGGCCGAGCGCAGACACTAAGTCCACCCGTACCGCACTGTGTAGCGTCGCATACGCAATTCTCGGCCATTCCGCGGAAACTTACAGCTGGATTCATAGGCGGATCCAGGGGCTAAGGGGGCACGTGCCCCTCCCCCATCAACCCTCGGCGCCCCCTGAAATGTTACACGGTACCCCATGAAAGGTCGGTGGTGTCCCCCTGAAATGTCGCTTTCCACCCCCCCCGATGACGTAAAAATCGATAGGATTTTGCGCCTACCCGATAGGCTTTGCCGGTCAAAAGTGGCGTCCCCCTGGTCCGGATGGCGCCCACCGGGAAGGTGCCCTCCCGCCCTCCCCCCGATCGGCAAACCTGGATCCGCCCATGGTTGGATTACAGCGTTTACCGTTCGGAAATACAGGTTCAAGACACCAACCACTTTAACGCGCGCATTGAGACCCGAGTCCGAGCTACCTTCGCCTTGACGGGGAGGGGGGTGTCTCCCCTAAGATCTCAAGAACCACGCTAGATAGCGAAAAACGGTAAAAGGCGTTGAGTAGCTCTTCCACTTGACTATCGAAAATATGTGGACCGTTTTTTTCAGGTGATGTTTAACACGCGCATTGACGGGGGGCGTGTACCCGCCCCCTCGGGTTTTTCGAAGATAGCAGAAAAACGGCGGCGCTTAGCGCCTCCGTACTTGGCATACCTTTTTCCCCCATCATTTTTACAACTTCTGTAAAAATTCTAAGGTTAGGTTATCTCAGGTCAGGTCAACAGTACAGGTCAAGTGAAATGACTTCAAAAAAAGTTTAAGATAGCATAAGTCAGAGCAGGGTGAATTTATCCGATTGAAACTCATATCACATAATGGGCCCACCGAGTTCTCTAAAATATGTTCTGGTATTTTCGATATCGATGACCTAAGGTCAGGTACGAGGGATGACCTCTCCATTGGAAATACATGGGAAAAATGGTTTTTATTGTATAACTCAGTAACGGATAGTGATAGAGCGTTTATTTTAGCTGCATTAGACTCGCCTTGGCTTTGCAGTTCTAATGATATGCATTTTATATAATTTGACCCTGACCTGACCTCAGGTCAGGTCAAATCATTGATTTGACCTAGCAAGGTCAGAATATATATCATTCGATTCGGCTTGCTGAGAGAATTCATGTAGTTCAAGTCGTTTTGCTCTATCTTTACTTGTTCAGATGTAATGGCCGAAAAACTAAATTTACATGTTATCCCTATTACGGCATGTTTTGACCTCTCGTGACCTTAAATTTGACCTGGCAAAAAATGGTTCAAATATTTCCGATGGAGAAGTGGATGGGCTACACAACGCCGTTTACCGTTTTTCGCTACATACCGTGGTTCTCGAGATTTTCGGGGAGGGGCGGGTACCCGCCCCCCTCGTCAAAGCGAAGGTGGCTCAGACCCCCGTCAATGCGCGTGTTAAGGTCACTTGAGGCCACGACATGCCACGATGTTAATCATTTCTAAGATCGTTTCTCTGCTAACAATTTCAAGACCAAGGCACAGGTGTCAAGATCAGTGTGGGGGCCTTGACAAAGACTTAATTTGAACATATATCAGCCAAAAAATTGTCAACCGATTAAAAAAATTATTTTACCACTCGGCACGCCGCTGAATACTGAGTTGTAGCCGAGTACCGATTTCCGGCAACAAGCACTTCTCCAGTGAATGCGGAATATACGTGAGGGGGCCTCCGAGGCCCTCTCCAGTGTGCATGTTAAAGGATCTACTCAAAGCTTCATTGGTGTTGGTATACTCGGGCCGCGTTCGTGTTGTATGTACATGGCTGTAATGTTGAATGTGCAATTGTCTCATTCGCAGCATTTTCTGGAACGATGCACTTAGGGTCTTCACTCCGGCCTCGTGCGGACGGCCGGTGAAGGTGTAGTCGGCTGGGACGGCGCAGGCGGGGCGCTGACGGAGACGGCGTAGGTCAGCCGCCTTTTCTTTTCTGATGTGATACTAGAGTTTGCCACGTGATGGTACATGAGCGTATGTGATTCTTCGTAGTCATGGGCACCGCCACTAGGCCAGACGGGGGGAACCGTACCCCCACTTTGGAGAGCGGGGAGTCGGAGTATGTTTTGTCCCCCCCCCACTTTTCACGCAGGAGCGCATCCAGTGAAAGTAATAATTCGTGAATAGGGTGAAAGCAGGGAAGAATTTGTTCGGCGTTTGATGGTAGTTCGTTGGGAGCAGTGGCGGGCCTGAACCGGCAGAGCATTCCAGGCTTCCTATGTTCTGTAGGGAACTTTTTTATCGTTTTGAGGCGCGGAGCTCTAGTTTCAACTGTCTTTAGTATGGTCGTATCGGCTGATGTTCGAGTGTTTCGGGATGATATTTCGTTTTTCTTTTGACGAGTCGTTTCATGGTTGTGGGTCCGTCAGCTTCGTTGAGAATTCGTTGGATCGCAACGGAGTCGTGAAGCTGGATAACCTGGTTGATGCTAATAATCAGGTACTCCTGCCAAGGATCAACTTAGGCTGCTGCTTAGTTCGGCTGAGGGACTTATGTCCAGCTCGGGGGCTTGGACTTTTCAATCTCAGCGAACCCAGCATAGGCAAGTCAAGGGAGGGACAAGACCCTCACAGAACCTCGGCGATTCCTGACACGCCGATGGCTGCTCCTGAATGTCACTTCAAACCCTCACCTCCCAAGATGGAGGCATCGTCACGCCTCCGATAGGATTTTGTGTCCACCAGACAGGTTTCTCCTGTCAAGGTGGTGTGGAGGGGGAGAAGAGGGGCACAGCGAAGGAGGCAGGACAAATGCCGCTATTTATTTATAGGAGTGGCCCACCCGGCAGGTTTCACACGCGCATTGACGGGGGGGTGGGTACTCGCCCCCTCGAGTTTTTCGGAAACAGCAAGTCAGAATAGGGTGAACTTATCGGATCGAAACTCATCACATAATGGGCCCACCGAGTTCTCTAAAATATGCTCCGGTATTTTTGATATCGATGACCTAAGGTCAGGTACGAGCCATGACCTCTCCATTGGAAATACATGGGGAAATGGTTTTAAGTGCATAACCTAGCAACGAATGGAGATAGAGCGTCTATTTTAACTGCATTAGAATTGCCTTCCCTTTGGGGTTCTAATGATATGAATTTTATATAATTTTACCTTGACCTGACCTCAGGCCAGGTCAGACCTTTGATTTGACCTAGCAAGGTCATATTATATATCATTCGATTCGGCTTGCTACACGGATTCATAAAGTTCAAATCGTTTTGCTCTATCTTTACTGGTTCAGAAGTAATGACCGAAAACCTTAACTTACATGTTATCCCTATTACGGAATGTTTTGACCTCTAGTGACCTTAAATGTGACCTGAAAAAACTGGCCCAAACATTTTTCGCTGGAGAGGTGGATGGACTGCCCAACGCCGTTTACTGTTTTTCGCTACCTAGCGTGGTTCTCGAGATCTTAGGGGGCGGGCGGGTACCCGTCCCCCCCCGTCAATGCGAAGGTGGCTCAGAGACCCCGTCAATACGCGTGTTAAGGCAATGACACGAATACAACCCGCTGCTCGACACCCAGAAGCGATCTGGCGGTCGTCATCTTGTGATCGTAAATCATCAATGTAAAGCTTATAAAGTCGCTGCCGAACCTCATACTCTGGCTTCGACAGCCTCCCTGGTCGGTACAGATATGCAAACTTCCCGGGACGGGAAAGATTGCTACCACGGTAGAGGCGACAGGCAATGCTGCAGTGTATAGCGACATATCGGCATTCCGTGAGGATGTCAGATGCAACGGCAGTGCTATTCCCGGCTGCCACCCGGAAATGGTGGATGGGGCAAGTCAACAGTATAGAGCAAAACGCATCGAAGTAGTGGTCCGTGGTGAACTGCAGCGCTCAGCCATGCATGGGTCTGGGCAGCCCGAAATATTAAGTCTTAGTGAGATTTCGCTAAACGAAACGGACTCTCATCCGAGGGAAACCCAGGGAACGTTGCCTTTCACTATTATTACGGATCCGGCACATACACTCACACGACCATTCGCCAAACATCCGACTCACCTCACGCGACCAGTAATGCAGACAGCAGACGCCGGGTCCTCACATCGACTGACACACCAGAGCACGCCAGCACGATAGACGATGGGAGGAGCGAGTCTCGATTGCCGCCGCAACGCCCCGGCCCGGGCGGTTGATGGGTGTGTCGAACTCCAGCCGAGGTGAGCCCCGTCACATAGCCTCATCTGAGCCCGGGGATGCGCCCCCACCCCCTTAATGCGTGCCACTAGCTATTGTACTTGGGTAGATGAAACTCAATTTCAAGTTTCTCATCGCGGGGTCATTCCACCATAAATCGACCAAGGCATAAAACCTACTATTTTTAATTTCCTCCAAACTTGGTATATGGGACTCACAAGGGCGTAGAATCCATCTATGGTACCCAAAAAATTATTCAAAAATTGGTTTGAGAGAAATGGCCTCCGGCAATTTCTGAAGGTCATTATACAGGCATTGATTATAATGCCCATAGCTCCAAAAGTTTTCATGTGATTTCTAAAAATTTCATAGTTTTAGGATGTAAATTTTACGGGCAACATTTTGGCTATCTTAAATTTTGAAATTTAAACAAAAAATGTTTGATGACCTCATGACCTAGTTTTATATCGGTGACCTTGACCCGTAGTACAGTGAAATTCAAAAATTCTCTTGAAAGCATTTTGACATATGGTAATAGTCTTTCATATCAAATAAAGAAAAAATGGCTTTCGAAATGCATATACTACTTTTAGCTTCATATATATAACACTAGGTGTCACTGTGGAGCTATGCTATCGTAACTCATGTTCTAATTGACTTGCAACTTTAAAATAAAAACATTTGAAGAATCAAAATCAAGCAGTCAACCTAGAGTTGAAGCATTTTAACACCCGCACAGGAATAGGGGTTACCCTCCCCTATTTTAACACGCGCACTGGAGGGGGGCCTCGGAGGCCCCCCCACCTGTTTTTCCGAGGTGGCCGGAGAACCGCTTGTAGCCGAAAAACGAAACCTGGCCACATTTAACATAATTTAATAGCGCGTCGGTTGGTGAAGACTTTTTGAAAATCGGCCAAAAATTTTTTGACTTATAGGCTTTCAAAGTCAGACCTGCATTTTGAGATCGCCGAAAACATGCGGTCGGACCAGTTAGCTTGCATTGAAGACCGAGTGGTGACGTCATAACGTCATATAAGCGGGACTATATGTCAAGGTCACTTCAAATGAAAGTCAAGGTCAAGGTCAAAGGTCACAGGTCAAGGTCATATCTGCACTTTCAAGGTCACTGACCACTGTGCGTCCGGCCAAATGACGTTACCCCGTCTGATATATATTATGCTATGACGTCATCGGTAGGGTACCCCAATACAAAGGTCAAGGTCAAAGGTCAAGGTCAAAGGTCATAGGGAAAGGTCAATCCTCATTTCCCGCCAAACAGTGGCTACAGTGTTAGTCAAAGTGTAAATAATAAGTAGTACACCATATGGTGACCTTAAAGGTCAATGACCTTGAATGACCTTGACCCAAAAGTTGTGGGGAAGCCTATTTGAGACCTCTTCTCTATGAACCTTGTCCGCCTTTAGCTTATTCCAGCCATTCTCCCCCATGATCACAGCATTTATCAATCGATACCAGCATGGCCAATATTTGACATTTACGACCTCGTTTGACCTTGAAGATATTGACCTAGGTCAATGAAAATTGGTCATCATGTAGATCACCATAGCCCCCACCCACCTACCAAGTGGCGTTTTTCTAACCCTCTTAGTTTCCGAGATCTTAGGGGGGCCTACCAGGCCCCCCCTCCAGTGCGCGTTAGTGCCAGACCCCCTCCAGTGCGGGTGTTAAATTCACATTATTGTCCCTTTGGGAATGAATTGATGTGTTGTAAATGTCAGGTATGGTTGTTTGGATCATTGTACATCTTTTGAAAATAAATGTGTTCCCGTCACATTGAATCACCGAGCTATGATGTAATTTCCAGAAATTTTAACCCGCGCCCCATCGGGGTCCGGCGCCACCTTCGCCCCACTGGGGGGCCATCAATGCCCCCTAACTCCGAAAATATGGAAGTTAGCGCAAAGCTGCAAAAAAACATTATAAAGCTCATGTGAATTCAGTAAGATTTTACTAACACGTTTAAGCACTCAGGTCTATGTTTTGACCTCCAGAGGTCAAGTTATGTCACGATAGGCTATTTCCAGTAAAACATGCAATCCTTAAGAAACCTGAGCATAGCTCTCACGCCAATAGAGCTATTGAGATCTACCAAAAATCATTTGATAGGAAAATGCCAGGACTTTCTCCGCTATGTGGAACATAATAGCCTCCCGCCAGTGGTTTGACCTCCAGAGGGTGTCTCGTGACTTAATATGACCTGAGGTCTCGAAGGTAAGAAAGTGACCGTGTTGTATATCAAATTAAAACTAGTGACAAGACACACAAGATGACCTTTGATTCAGTGTTGTAGCTTAATTAGGTCAAAAGTTATCGTCAAAATGCTGTTTTTGACCTCTGGTGACCTCTGATGATCTCAGATAGGTCAAATGGCAATATCTTCCTTGGGATCCATAACAAGGTGTCCAAGAACGCTTGTCTGAGCAAATTGAACATTTACGATTATTTTGTGACTTTTAGCTCATAAGACAGCCTTTCCCATGCTAGAAAATAGAAGGGTTTTATTTTACAAAATTTTTGGTCGATTTATGGTGGAATGACCCCGGGGTGAGGCTTTCATTGAACACTGCAACTCGCTAGCTACCCTGGTTACAAAGCATGGGCTCTTTTAGTTGGCCAAAACATGTCCTTTTCCATTATTACGTTGCAGTTTATATACGGATGGTCATACAACTCAGGAATACCGCGCCTCCGAGCATGCTTAAGATACCAGTTTTCTCCAGCACCCGGGTGCGTTGTTGCTGTCCTGATCCTACAGACAGAACTCCACCGGCCTCCTCCAGCACCCGGGTGCGTTGTTGCTATCCTGATCCTGCTAGCAGAACTCCACCGGCCTCCTCCAGCACCCGGGTGCGTTGTTGCTATCCTGATCCTGCTAGCAGAACTCCACCGGCCTCCTCCAGCACCCGGGTGCGTTGTTGCTGTCCTGATCCTGCTGGCAGAACTCCACCGGCCTCCTCCAGCACCCGGGTGCGTTGTTGCTATCCTGATCCTGCTAGCAGAACTCCACCGGCCTCCTCCAGCACCCGGGTGCGTTGTTGCTATCCTGATCCTGCTAGCAGAACTCCACCGGCCTCCTCCAGCACCCGGGTGCGTTGTTGTATCTGATCCTGCTAGAGAACTCCACCGGCCTCCTCCAGCACCCGGGTGCGTTGTTGCTATCCTGATCCTGCTAGCAGAACTCCACCGGCCTCCTCCAGCACCCGGGTGCGTTGTTGCTGTCCTGATCCTGCTGGCAGAACTCCACCGGCCTTCTGTTTCGGCACTAATTAACACTATGCCACACCTGCTGCACACAACCGCTCGTCGTTAGACCATTCGCGCTTCATGAGATTGTTTTTGGATATGAGACTGAAAACTTCATAGATTGTCTCGAAAATATGTGATGCCATGGAAAGCTGGATTCTTTCCTGGAATTTTAGCAGTGGTCATTTTACCCCTGACGGGGGCTGTGGTTGGAATGGGTCGGGACATGATCCGCAGTGGACTGATGGCTTACCGACCCGGCTCCCTGTCCTGTGGGGACCACAGCAGCTCCCTCGCCAGGAATATACCGACTGGCGACCCGGTCCACCGACAATACCGCCATGCAAAGGAATAAAAGGACATTCAATTAGCAAAATGCTCTGGAGATAGCCTTCGTCCTTTGCATAACGGGATACATTTGCTAAACGCAGGGAGTCCAATTGCGGGCTGTATGTCGGAGAATTGGTAGGAGAGGAGTATATGAACACAGGCAAGGACATGGAAGGTCGATGCGCTAGTGCCCCGCCACATCACTACCCGTTGCCCACCTCACTGACTGAAACAGCCAGTGAGGGCCCCTGAGGGGTCCCCGAAACTAAATTTTGCCTGTAGCCATGCAAACTACTTTGAATTAGCCAAAACTAATTGCCCACAAAGTAAAAATTGGTGCACTCATTTCCATTAGAATCACACCTCCTATCCTTACCAAGACCAGGCGGGGCGTCCTAGCCTCTAGCGATAGTCCCATCGATGGCACATTTTCCCAGCCTGTACCACTGGCCCAGCGCTAGTCGCCGAATGTGTATACGTGATGGCTGTTAAAAAGCACCAACAGTGTTCGTATCCCCGTCCTAGCCTCTAGCGATAGTCCCACCGATGGCACATTTTCCCAGCCTGTACCACTGGCCCAGCGCTAGTCGCCGAATGTGTATACGTGATGGCTGTTAAAAAGCACCAACAGTGTTCGTATCCCCGTCCTAGCCTCTAGCGATAGTCCCACCGATGGCACATTTTCCCAGCCTGTACCACTGGCCCAGCGCTAGTCGCCGAATGTGTATACGTGATGGCTGTTAAAAAGCACCAACAGTGTTCGTATCCCCGTCCTAGCCCCCAGCGATAGTCCCACCGATGGCACATTTTCCCAGCCTGTACCACTGGCCCAGCGCTAGTCGCCGAATGTGTATACGTGATGGCTGTTAAAAAGCACCAACAGTGTTCGTATCCCCGTCCTAGCCCCCAGCGATAGTCCCACCGATGGCACATTTTCCCAGCCTGTACCACTGGCCCAGCGCTAGTTGCCGAATGTGTATACGTGATGGCTGTTAAAAAGCACCAACAGTGTTCGTATCCCCGTCCTAGCCCCCAGCGATAGTCCCACCGATGGCACATTTTCCCAGCCTGTACCACTGGCCCAGCGCTAGTCGCCGAATGTGTATACGTGATGGCTGTTAAAAAGCACCAACAGTGTTCGTATCCCCGTCCTAGCCCCCAGCGATAGTCCCACCGATGGCACATTTTCCCAGCCTGTACCACTGGCCCAGCGCTAGTCGCCGAATGTGTATACGTGATGGCTGTTAAAAAGCACCAACAGTGTTCGTATCCCCGTCCTAGCCCCCAGCGATAGTCCCACCGATGGCACATTTTCCCAGCCTGTACCACTGGCCCAGCGCTAGTCGCCGAATGTGTATACGTGATGGCTGTTAAAAAGCACCAACAGTGTTCGTATCCCCGTCCTAGCCTCTAGCGATAGTCCCACCGATGGCACATTTTCCCAGCCTGTACCACTGGCCCAGCGCTAGTCGCCGAATGTGTATACGTGATGGCTGTTAAAAAGCACCAACAGTGTTCGTATCCCCGTCCTAGCCCCTAGCGATAGTCCCACCGATGGCACATTTTCCCAGCCTGTACCACTGGCCCAGCGCTAGTCGCCGAATGTGTATACGTGATGGCTGTTAAAAAGCACCAACAGTGTTCGTATCCCCGTCCTAGCCCCCAGCGATAGTCCCACCGATGGCACATTTTCCCAGCCTGTACCACTGGCCCAGCGCTAGTCGCCGAATGTGTATACGTGATGGCTGTTAAAAAGCACCAACAGTGTTCGTATCCCCGTCCTAGCCCCTAGCGATAGTCCCACCGATGGCACATTTTCCCAGCCTGTACCACTGGCCCAGCGCTAGTCGCCGAATGTGTATACGTGATGGCTGTTAAAAAGCACCAACAGTGTTCGTATCCCCGTCCTAGCCCCCAGCGATAGTCCCACCGATGGCACATTTTCCCAGCCTGTACCACTGGCCCAGCGCTAGTCGCCGAATGTGTATACGTGATGGCTGTTAAAAAGCACCAACAGTGTTCGTATCCCCGTCCTAGCCCCTAGCGATAGTCCCACCGATGGCACATTTTCCCAGCCTGTACCACTGGCCCAGCGCTAGTCGCCGAATGTGTATACGTGATGGCTGTTAAAAAGCACCAACAGTGTTCGTATCCCCGTCCTAGCCCCCAGCGATAGTCCCACCGATGGCACATTTTCCCAGCCTGTACCACTGGCCCAGCGCTAGTCGCCGAATGTGTATACGTGATGGCTGTTAAAAAGCACCAACAGTGTTCGTATCCCCGTCCTAGCCCCCAGCGATAGTCCCACCGATGGCACATTTTCCCAGCCTGTACCACTGGCCCAGCGCTAGTCGCCGAATGTGTATACGTGATGGCTGTTAAAAAGCACCAACAGTGTTCGTATCCCCGTCCTAGCCCCCAGCGATAGTCCCACCGATGGCACATTTTCCCAGCCTGTACCACTGGCCCAGCGCTAGTCGCCGAATGTGTATACGTGATGGCTGTTAAAAAGCACCAACAGTGTTCGTATCCCCGTCCTAGCCCCTAGCGATAGTCCCACCGATGGCACATTTTCCCAGCCTGTACCACTGGCCCAGCGCTAGTCGCCGAATGTGTATACGTGATGGCTGTTAAAAAGCACCAACAGTGTTCGTATCCCCGTCCTAGCCCCCAGCGATAGTCCCACCGATGGCACATTTTCCCAGCCTGTACCACTGGCCCAGCGCTAGTCGCCGAATGTGTATACGTGATGGCTGTTAAAAAGCACCAACAGTGTTCGTATCCCCGTCCTAGCCCCCAGCGATAGTCCCACCGATGGCACATTTTCCCAGCCTGTACCACTGGCCCAGCGCTAGTCGCCGAATGTGTATACGTGATGGCTGTTAAAAAGCACCAACAGTGTTCGTATCCCCGTCCTAGCCCCCAGCGATAGTCCCACCGATGGCACATTTTCCCAGCCTGTACCACTGGCCCAGCGCTAGTCGCCGAATGTGTATACGTGATGGCTGTTAAAAAGCACCAACAGTGTTCGTATCCCCGTCCTAGCCCCCAGCGATAGTCCCACCGATGGCACATTTTCCCAGCCTGTACCACTGGCCCAGCGCTAGTCGCCGAATGTGTATACGTGATGGCTGTTAAAAAGCACCAACAGTGTTCGTATCCCCGTCCTAGCCCCAAGCGATAGTCCCACCGATGGCACATTTTCCCAGCCTGTACCACTGGCCCAGCGCTAGTCGCCGAATGTGTATACGTGATGGCTGTTAAAAAGCACCAACAGTGTTCGTATCCCCGTCCTAGCCCCCAGCGATAGTCCCACCGATGGCACATTTTCCCAGCCTGTACCACTGGCCCAGCGCTAGTCGCCGAATGTGTATACGTGATGGCTGTTAAAAAGCACCAACAGTGTTCGTATCCCCGTCCTAGCCTTTGACATCCCATCCCATTCCCAACATCATTATCAATTAAACAAAATCAGTCAATTCTCAAAGCTCGAAATCTTTATGGTCCCAGACATGGCTGAATTCTTCACCATCGTAACAAATATTTACCAAATCTATAGGTTCATTAACAATTTTTCTGATAGATAGAACTTCTTCAAGGAGCTGACGATGCCTATCTTCGAGAAGTCTATCAATATGTGCGGGAATTGAAACGGAGGAAACATCATGTTCAAGAAAAGGGAATCGCGAAAATAGACATGATTTTGATATATGATAACTCATTGTTGTCGTGCGATTGGAAACAACGCGACTCCCGGTTTTAGTGGGATATTCCCATCGTTCCTGGTGTGTCAGAATAATGTCATTGGGAGGTTGCATGAAGTGGGAAAGCATAACTTCTCCACAGGACTTACATTTTTTGTGCCTTTTAGCATTGAATATATCTAGGATCAAGGGCTCATGGTTTAAATGCAAATCCCGCTTTCGCTTGAATGATGGTTTTTGGGAGGGTTTTTTTCCTGCAGACATCGGAATGGTGAGACTTTTGGAAAGATTTTTCGGAGACGTTTTTGGATTTGAGGTCTTGAAGAGAAGTTGCGCTTGTTGCCGCTTGCCGATGCTGGCCCCCGATGTTACAAGATTTGCGCAATGCCTAAAAGTGTTATGAACGATGTAATCCCCCTTTTGGTCAAGCGCTCGAAGCACTTCCTCGGCCTCGGCTAGAACCAAGTAACGTAGCTTGTCCACAAAATCGTTGATGTTGAGTTTTTGTGGTCAACTACATGTTTAATAACTCGATTAAGGCTCTCGGCGCGGTTGGTGCTAAAACGTATACCATTTATGTTTTCCAGCATTTTTGTCACCTTGAAGCGAGTAAGATATTCGACGAATTTGTCAGCGCGTTCCTCAAGACTTCGCCATCGGCCTGAACAAACTATCAGTCTTTCCATGAAATCGCGTTCACAGGTAACATTGATGAGACCATGCTCCGAATCAAAGATATCCGTCAAGATAGTGGTGATGGTACTTGCTTTCAAGCCTAGCTGATTCATTTTGAGCTGCAGATTCCGGCGGAAATGTACGTGGCACAAGACGTGCTTGGCATTTGGAAAAAATTGCTTCAAAGGGCCATATAACGTTTCGTCATCGTCCGTTCCAATAGTAACAAGAGACCGGTCGGGCTTGACAAGCTGTCTTAATTTTGCAGCGTATGCGAGGTACGTTTTTCTGTCCTTTTTGGCATGGATCATCAATGGTCCCAAATGAGTCGGGTGTTTGCCAGAAGCATGCCTAACCACACTGAGATTTTCAAAAGATGAAGTCGTCAAAAAGAAATCTCCCAAGTTAAACGTTGTATCCACACTAAGGACCGCAGAAAATGATGGATCACAACAAAATCTGTTTATGTCTGTAATTTGTTGCTTTGTATACAAATATACTATTGGGCTATCTGTGAAGGCTATTTCTTGCAAAAATTGTTCACCATCGAAAGAGGACTTGTTCTCCTGTACTACACGCCGTATAAGCTCCTGGTATGGATCAATATAACGTACCGAATCGTCCCTGTTTTGCTCCGCGCATTTTAATTGGTACTTGAGGTTTTTCACTTGTTTCGTATCCCTGGGTGCAAAATTTGGGGTTTCCAGAACCCGCTTCCTGTAAACTGCCTTTGGAGTCGCTTGCTGTAGTTCCTCTTCCAATGAACGGAGCAGTGTTCGAGGAGTTCTCGTGAAAGGACGATCAGAGTGTGAATTTCCATGGGGCTGGGGCCTGGCAGAGCTGAGCTCGCCGCAGTACTCTATGTAAATGGGGTATGAGGTACCACCACCCATCCTTTGGAGAAAAACAATAAGCTTCTTGAAAGACTTTTCTGCTGATAAGAACAATGATTTTCGCCTCATGTGAACTACATTTACAGCATCTACACCCTGTGTCTTCGTTGAATTACCACGACGGAACTTTATGTGATAGCCAGTCTTATCCGGATAGCACGGCCGAATTTCGTTCGAAACAGGGTTGATATGCAAGTAGCCCGTGATGGTGCCATTATCCCGCCAACTGCCAAGATCATCCCCCACTGCATCAGTACAATTCTCTGAAGAAAAGGGTACCAAAAACGAGGCCGAGGATGTTACCCCTTTTGGAATACTGTCCACCAACTGAACAGTCCCAGGATCACCCAAACAGACCAACTCAACAATCTTCTTGCTACTGGAAAAAATGTTGTCACGGGCCCTAACAATTTTAGACCCACCCTGAAGTTTGCCAGGGTTATCCCCAAGTGAAGAGCATTCCCCGCTGAATGAGCTCCTAGTTCCACCCCGATATTTCTCAGAGCCGCTTACATAGCCACACCCCTCCCCCACCAACTCCGGGCCCTTGCGCTTCCTCCCATGGCATTTGTTTTCGACCCCTGTTTTATCAACAATCTCCTTGACACCCGCCCCTGTGATCTCCGTGTCTCTTACTTTCTCGATTCTGTCTACCATTGGCGCCAAAACATCCAACCCTTTCCCCGTACTTTCATTAGCAGACACCATACTACTAATCCCTCTCCTCTCTTCGATCCCGTCTATTGCCTCAATTTCCCGACGAACACGCTTCCGCCGACCTCCGTGATCGCCTGTACAGCCAATCACATACCCACTACTCTCCTCCTCCAGCTTCTTCGCTCCGCGTTTCCTACTGGTCTTTTCATGACCTCCACATACCACTTCTGCCTCACTCTCCTCCTCGCTGCTGATAATCACGATAACATCTTTGTTACCACGGTCCACTCCCGCAGCTTTATCGTCCTCCGACTCGAGAATGGATTCCCCTCCTGCCTCATGCTTCATCTCACTTCCACCTTCCTCATCAGAAGACAGCACATCCCACCTAGAGCTAGACTTCAGCGCTCCCTGGTTGAACCTGATTTCCTTTGTGGGGAATTTCGCGCCCTCGCCTCCAGCCTGACCTTTCTCCGAAGATGCCATGTGGTGACGTTTCTTCCCCAGTTTTTGCCCACCGACCCGAGTCCATCCCTTTTCAAGTACCCCACCACAGCCCCCCGTTCCGAAGCGCTGAGTCCCCTGTTTTGTGACCTCAGCCCAGCTTGCACAGCTTTGCTTCATGATGGCCGCGAAGTCCATGGGGAACAGTGCCACAAAGTGGTTAGGGACCCACCCACCTGGCCCATACTGCCTCCCAGGATCCAGGGGTGCCATGTTCGTCCACATGACGTTTACTTCCCCCGGTGAACTTGAGTTATGGGCATCCTCCCTTGGGTATAAGACCCTGTCCATGAAGCGGGTGGGGGTGTCCTTACCATGCACTGGTGGGTACACCGACCGAACTGGACGTCCCAGAACGGTGGCGGCCGCCACCAGGCACCACATGCTGCCCCATGTCCCGTACCTCCGGCACCTGTGGGCCTCGACAAGTGGCGGGTCAGACACAGCAGTGACTCTACCCGCGATGTCCATGGAGGAGTACGTCACTGCCTGAAGACAAAGCTCCAGAACAACCCTCACACGGATTTCTGCGGAGAAGGCCTCGGTGTTCGTTACGGCCAGGGAGAGGGCGTTGAAAAGGCAGCTTCCATTTCCTGTAGTCTTCATCGCAATTTTAGACTCGCACAGATCAGTCAGGTTCAGGTACGTCGCAGCAGCAGAATCAGCAGTGAGCATCCCCCCGCACATGGGAAAACATCGCAAACTGGCCCATACCCAGAAGTTACCTCTGCCTCAAGCTTTTTACACGTAGTTTTGAAAACTTCCAAGTCGCCACACTCCGGGTTATTAAGCCGGTACAAGATGGTTTCGAAGAACTTCTGTCTTTGGGCCATGGCAATTTCGTAGCTACAGGGAATAGACTACAAAAGCTTACCAGAAAAGTGTTAACAACCCAAAAAAATCTTACCGGAAAACGTGGAGATAACCCAAGGTCCAGGAGTCTGGGAAAGGAACGGCAACAATAAGGAAACACAGGGCTGAAGATCAAATCAATCAAGGGACTAGGAACATCTCGGTTTGCATACAAGTTTACCTTGAGAGAGACAGAGACAGAGACAGAGACAGAGACAGAGACAGAGACAGAGACAGAGACAGAGACAGAGACAGAGACAGAGACAGAGACAGAGACAGAGACAGAGACAGAGACAGAGACAGAGAGAGAGAGAGAGAGAGAGAGAGAGAGAGAGAGAGAGAGAGAGAGAGAGAGAGAGAGAGAGAGAGAGAGAGAGAGAGAGAGAGAGAGAGAGAGAGAGAGAGAGAGAGAGAGAGAGAGAGAGAGAGAGAGAGAGAGAGAGAGAGAGAGAGAGAGAGAGAGAGAGAGAGAGAGAGAGAGAGAGAGAGAGAGAGAGAGAGAGAGAGAGCAGAGAGAGAGAGAGCAGAGAGAGAGAGAGCAGAGAGAGCAGAGAGAGAGAGAGAGAGAGCAGAGCAGAGAGAGAGACAGAGCAGAGAGAGGGCAGAGCAGAGAGAGAGGCAGAGCAGAGAGAGGCAGAGCAGAGAGAGGCAGAACAGAGAGAGGCAGAGCAGAGAGAGAGGCAGAGCAGAGAGAGGCAGAGAGAGAGAGAGGCAGAGCAGAGAGAGTATAGGAGAAAGAGCAGAGAGAGGATAGGAGAGAAGGGAGAGGAGAGGAGGGAGACAGTGGAGAGGAAGAGAGGGAAGAGGTAAAGACAATGTGAGGAAAAGGGAGGTCTCAAGCCTACCTGCCATTCAATGGCAGGTAGGCTTTGAACCTTTTCCAACTCTGAAGCAAATTGTCAGCTATGTATTTGCTAGAGGCACTCTGACATTTTGAGGAGGGAAATTAACCCATGAGCCTCCCCTTTGTATCTGGCACTAAGTTCATGGCCATGGGCCAACCCATGAGAAGGTGGAGGGAGCATATGACCTTTCCTCCAGACTTTATAGTTTTACCCATTTTTTTAAACTGTTTTTCAAGATATTAGAAGCCTGGGGTAAATGCTGTGCAATATTTCCCTACATAACTGTGTAGGACATCCTATACCCTCTCCTATCCTTCTAGTATCCTGTTAGACCCTGCATGGTCTCCAGTAGGGTTCTGCACAAAATCCTGTACTGTCCTACATGGTGTCATGCAGGAGCATACAGTCTATCCTGTACTGTATATAGATGTCATAAGCATAGGCATGTAGGATCCTGCAGAGCATTCTGTTCTGTCCAGTATGGCATCCTTCATGTTGTTAAGGATACTGCAGGGCATCATCTGCAGTCCTTTTCATCCTTTAAAAACTGTCACAGAAAAAATTCTTTAAAAACAACATTCCAAGACTCTTTTCAAACAGAAAAAATCACAATTGGTCAATCAGATGCCTAGAAATTTTCATATGGGGGTCACATGGCCTATCTGGCACCAGAGTTTTGCCATCCTGGGAAATTTGGAGAAAGCAACTGAATACCTGAAGTGTGAAGCAACTGAAGACTTGAGTAAATATTTCATGACCCATTTCTAGGGCAAACTGATCCTTTTTCAGTTTTTGAAAGCTATGTAAAATCAATTAAAATCCACAGACAGGAGAACAAACATTTGTATTACAAAAATAACTCCTCCAAAACTTTAAATTGCTTATGCAATAAGTGAGTTGAAGGACACGTTCCAGCCTTTTGCTGGTACTGTTGGCATCATTCAATAATAGGTGAGTGACGTCCAAAATAATTCCCGAGATCCAAAAATAATTGACAGCGTTGTAATCAAGATTTTTCAAATAAAGATAGCACAATGAAACAATTTGGCGTATCTCCCTTCAACGACCCATACTCCATGGAAGTAAAGTGTATGGAACTCTTCAACATATTAAAAATAGTCGAAAATACTCAAAGCATAGTTATCAGTCAAAGCACGACAATTGGAACAGGATGAGATAAATAAAGCAGAAAACATTCAACTTGCAGAGCAGGCTAGGGCAAACACAACCGTCCAACGCGGAGCCGAATTCCAAAGAGAAAGAAATCAGATGGAGAAGAAATGGTATAAATCACAATTGTCAGAGGATTATTTCACAAGATGAAATAAAACCTCCCCAGAAAACCTCTAAACACGATAAATACACCGGACACAAAAAGAGGTACAGCGACACACAGGGTTTGGGTTTAAAAATTTGATTTTGATAATTACATTATTGTAATAAATCAGCCTCCCTGAACTAGTAAAACTACCTTTCTGACCTCGGATAAAAAGCTAGCTGTCCTGGGTGCGGAGCATGGACAGTGGAACGTCTGAATTTAGGGAGAGGGTACCATTGGATAATTAAAAAAAAATTCTTGAAGTAAACGCCATTGGAGTTTGTGTCGAAATTTCTTATTTTAAGGAGGAACCGTGCCTCAGTACCCCCCCCACCCAAGTACCCCCTCCAGTGCACTTTCACCAGTACAGTGCCACCGGCTATGCACCGCTCTATGGTGCGGAGCATGGGCTTTTCCGCACAGCAAAAAGTAACATTTTACGTTATAACGTTGTTATTTACAGCAGGATCAACATGAAACTCAAGAATACCACGTCTTGGACCACACTGATTCTATGAGTGAAAACGGAAAGTCGCCAGCTACTATGGTTGCGGAGCATGGGCTTTTCCGCAGGGCCAAAAGTAACGTTTTACGTTATAACGTTGTTATTGACGGCAGGATCAACATGAAACTCAAGAATACCACGTTTTGGACCACGCTGATTCTATTAGTGAAAACGGCGAGTCGCCAGCTACTATGGTTGCGGAGTATGGGCTTTTCCGCAGGGCCAAAAGTAACGTTTTACGTTATAACGTTGTTATTTACCGCGGGATCAACATGAAACTCAAGAATACCACGTTTTTAACCACGCTGATTCTATTAGTGAAAACGGCGAGTCGCCAGCTACTATGGTTGCGGAGTATGGGCTTTTCCGCAGGGCCAAAAGTAACGTTTTACGTTATAACGTTGTTATTTACGGTAGGATCAACATGAAACTCAAGAATACCACGTTTTGGACCACGCCGATTCTATTAGTGAAAACGGCGAGTCGCCAGCTACTATGGTTGCGGAGCATGGGCTTTTCCGCAGGCCAAAAGTAACGTTTTACGTTATAACGTTGTTATTTACCGCGGGATCAACATGAAACTCAAGAATACCACGTTTTGGACCACGCTGATTCTATTAGTGAAAACGGCGAGTCGCCAGCTACTATGGTTGCGGAGTATGGGCTTTTCCGCAGGGCCAAAAGTAACGTTTTACGTTATAACGTTGTTATTTACAGTAGGATCAACATGAAACTCAAGAATACCACGTTTTGGACCACGCCGATTCTATTAGTGAAAACGGCGAGTCGCTAGCTACTATGGTTGCGGAGCATGGGCTTTTCCGCAAGGCCAAAAGTAACGTTTTACGTTATAACGTTGTTATTTACGGTAGGATCAACATGAAACTCAAGAATACCACGTTTTGGACCACGCCGATTCTATTAGTGAAAACGGCGAGTCGCCAGCTACTATGGTTGCGGAGCATGGGCTTTTCCGCAGGGCCAAAAGTAACGTTTTACGTTATAACGTTGTTATTTACGGTAGGATCAACATGAAACTCAAGAATACCACGTTTTGGACCACGCTGATTCTATTAGTGAAAACGGCGAGTCGCCAGCTACTATGGTTGCGGAGCATGGGCTTTTCCGCAGGGCCAAAAGTAACGTTTTACGTTATAACGTTGTTATTTACCGCGGGATCAACATGAAACTCAAGAATACCACGTTTTGGACCACGCTGATTCTATTAGTGAAAACGGCGAGTCGCCAGCTACTATGGTTGCGGAGCATGGGCTTTTCCGCAGGCCAAAAGTAACGTTTTACGTTATAACGTTGTTATTTACCGCGGGATCAACATGAAACTCAAGAATACCACGTTTTGGACCACGCTGATTCTATTAGTGAAAACGGCAAGTCGCCAGCTACTATGGTTGCGGAGTATGGGCTTTTCCGCAGGGCCAAAAGTAACGTTTTACGTTATAACGTTGTTATTTACGGTAGGATCAACATGAATCTCAAGAATACCACGTTTTGGACCACGCTGATTCTATTAGTGAAAACGGCGAGTCGCCAGCTACTATGGTTGCGGAGCATGGACTTTTCCGCAGGGCCAAAAGTAACGTTTTACGTTATAACGTTGTTATTTACGGCAGGATCAACATGAAACTCAAGAATACCACGTTTTGGACCACGTTGATTCTATTAGTGAAAACGGCGAGTCGCCAGCTACTATGGTTGCGGAGCATGGGCTTTTCCGCAGGGCCAAAAGTAACGTTTTACGTTATAACGTTGTTATTTACCGCGGGATCAACATGAAACTCAAGAATACCACGTTTTTAACTATGCTGATTCTATTAGTGAAAACGGCGAGTCGCCAGCTACTATGGTTGCGAAGTATGGGCTTTTCCGCAGGGCCAAAAGTAACGTTTTACGTTATAACGTTGTTATTTACGGTAGGATCAACATGAAACTCAAGAATATTACGTTTTGGACCACGCCGATTCTATTAGTGAAAACGGCGAGTCGCCAGCTACTATGGTTGCGGAGCATGGGCTTTTCCGCAGGGCCAAAAGTAACGTTTTACGTTATAACGTTGTTATTTACGGCAGGATCAACATGAAACTCAAGAATACCACGTTTTGGACCACGCTGATTCTATTAGTGAAAACGGCGAGTCGCTAGCTACTATGGTTGCGGAGCATGGGCTTTTCCGCAGGGCCAAAAGTAACGTTTTACGTTATAACGTTGTTATTTACCGCGGGATCAACATGAAACTCAAGAATACCACGTTTTGGACCACGCTGATTCTATTAGTGAAAACGGCGAGTCGCCAGCTACTATGGTTGCGGAATATGGGCTTTTCCGCAGGGCCAAAAGTAACGTTTTACGTTATAACGTTGTTATTTACGGCAGGATCAGCATGAAACTCAAGAATACCACGTTTTGGACCACGCTGATTCTATTAGTGAAAACGGCGAGTCGCCAGCTACTATGGTTGCGGAGCATGGGCTTTTCCGCTGGGCCAAAAGTAACGTTTTACGTTATAACGTTGTTATTTACCGCGGGATCAACATGAAACTCAAGAATACCACGTTTTGGACCACGCCGATTCTATTAGTGAAAACGGCGAGTCGCCAGCTACTATGGTTGCGGAGCATGGGCTTTTCCGCAGGGCCAAAAGTAACGTTTTACGTTATAACGTTGTTATTTACGGCAGGATCAACATGAAACTCAAGAATACCACGTTTTGGACCACGCTGATTCTATTAGTGAAAACGGCGAGTCGCTAGCTACTATGGTTGCGGAGTATGGGCTTTTCCGCAGGCCAAAAAGTAACGTTTTACGTTATAACGTTGTTATTTACGGTAGGATCAACATGAAACTCAAGAACACCACGTTTTGGACCACGCCGATTCTATTAGTGAAAACGGCGAGTCGTTAGCTACTATGGTTGCGGAGCATGGGCTTTTCCGCAGGGCCAAAAGTAACATTTTACGTTATAACGTTGTTATTTACGGTAGGATCAACATGAAACTCAAGAATACCACGTTTTAGACCACGCTGATTCTATTAGTGAAAACGGCGAGTCGCCAGCTACTATGGTTGCGGAGCATGGGCTTTTCCGCAGGGCCAAAAGTAACGTTTTACGTTATAAGGTTGTTATTTACCGCGGGATCAACATGAGACTCAAGAATACCACGTTTTGGACCACGCTGATTCTATTAGTGAAAACGGCGAGTCGCTAGCTACTATGGTTGCGGAGCATGGGGTTTTCCGCAGGGCCAAAAGTAACGTTTTACGTTATAACGTTGTTATTTACGGTAGGATCAACGTGAAACTCAAGAATACCACGTTTTAGACCACGCTGATTCTATTAGTGAAAACGGCGAGTCGCCAGCTACTATGGTTGCGGAGTATGGGCTTTTCTGCTGGGCCAAAAGTAACGTTTTACGTTATAACGTTGTTATTTACCGCGGGATCAACATGAAACTCAAGAATACCACGTTTTGGACCACGCTGATTCTATTAGTGAAAACGGCGAGTCGCCAGCTACTATGGTTGCGGAGTATGGGCTTTTCCGCAGGGCCAAAAGTAACGTTTTACGTTATAACGTTGTTATTTACGGCAGGATCAACATGAAACTCAAGAATACCACGTTTTGGACCAAGCTGATTCTATTAGTGAAAACGGCGAGTCGCCAGCTACTATGGTTGCGGAGCATGGGCTTTTCCGCAGGGCCAAAAGTAACGTTTTACGTTATAACGTTGTTATTTACGGCAGGATCAACATGAAACTCAAGAATACCACGTTTTGGACCACGCTGATTCTATTAGTGAAAACGGCGAGTCGCTAGCTACTATGGTTGCGGAGCATGGGCTTTTCCGCAGGGCCAAAAGTAACGTTTTACGTTATAACGTTGTTATTTACCGCGGGATCAACATGAAACTCAAGAATACCACGTTTTGGACCACGCTGATTCTATTAGTGAAAACGGCGAGTCGCCAGCTACTATGGTTGCGGAATATGGGCTTTTCCGCAGGGCCAAAAGTAACGTTTTACGTTATAACGTTGTTATTTACGGCAGGATCAGCATGAAACTCAAGAATACCACGTTTTGGACCACGCTGATTCTATTAGTGAAAACGGCGAGTCGCCAGCTACTATGGTTGCGGAGCATGGGCTTTTCCGCTGGGCCAAAAGTAACGTTTTACGTATAACGTTGTTATTTACCGCGGGATCAACATGAAACTCAAGAATACCACGTTTTGGACCACGCCGATTCTATTAGTGAAAACGGCGAGTCGCCAGCTACTATGGTTGCGGAGCATGGGCTTTTCCGCAGGGCCAAAAGTAACGTTTTACGTTATAACGTTGTTATTTACGGCAGGATCAACATGAAACTCAAGAATACCACGTTTTGGACCACGCTGATTCTATTAGTGAAAACGGCGAGTCGCTAGCTACTATGGTTGCGGAGTATGGGCTTTTCCGCAGGCCAAAAAGTAACGTTTTACGTTATAACGTTGTTGTTAATGTAAGGAAAGTTATGAAACTCAAAAAACCTCTTAGTTAGATTTTTTGAAATTTTTTGGTGAAAACCGTAAGTCTTTAGCTGCTATGGTTACGGAGTATGGGCTTTTCCGCAGGTCTTTTCCGCCGTTAAGTCCCTCCCAAACAAATGATGTTAGCGAGCACAGTTCTATGATCAAAGAAAAGCAGCAGCTAAATATTAGCCGTTTTCACAACGTGAATAAATTGAAATCAACCTTGGGTGTCTTTTGGTAGTTTTTTTAACATTTCCCAAGCCAAAAAAACCAGCGTTCATTTCAGTGAAACTATAGAAGTTTGAGAAATATACTTACCCAAAATTGAAAGCAATGACCCTAAATATCTTGATTCTGAGCTTTTCCTGGCATTAAATTCAACAGATAAATATAAATTAATGGATATATATTTTAGAAATATCCCAAGATCTTGGGCGTCTTTTTTGAAAAAACCGACCTCCAGGGTCGGTTTTTTTCAAAAGACACCCAAGCCTCTAGATCCCGTCTTTTCGGTCTCTAGATTTGTCTGGAGGGATTTTGCAAAGGCTTCCATATGCAGGAGCGAATTTTGAGGTCGGTGACTTATGCAGGACTTGCCCGCTTGACGTCACTGCCTACGTCATAGCCAAGAACCAATCATCGGACAGTATTCTGGGAGCAGCATGGCCGCGTTCAAGGCCCTAGAGAGAAAGAGAGGTCGCGTTCGGGGAACGTGTTCGGGATAAGTTTGTTCTCTAATGTTTCTTTTCTCACGGTATATGAGCTACGATCGTTATTTTACGTGTGTTTAGGAACAAAAGTTAAATATTTGATTGAAATTATTTGATCGTTACCAATTTTTGCGGCAGTCAGGCAGACATTTTTCCCATCACCATACAGATCGGGGGTCAATTAAAGGGGCAGGTGCCCCTCCTATCGACCATCTGCGCCCCTGAATCATAGGCGGATCCAGGATAGCCGATCGGGGGCACCTTTCCGGGTTGGCATCATCCAGACCAGGAGGGTGCCACTTTTGACCAAAAAACTATGAGGTGGGCGCCAAATCGTATCGGTGGACGCCGATTTTCACATCCTGGGGAGGGGAGGGGTGAGAACCGACATTTCAGGGCAGCGCTGTGACCATTTTAGGGGGCGCCGAGCGTCAATCGGAGGGACACGTACCCCACCCCATGGATCTGCCTATGCCCTGGATGGTTACGGTGCCGCCTGAAGGGTTGATGGCGCCCCTGAAATGTCGCTTTTCACCTTTTCTCCAAATATGCGAAAATCGGCGCTCATTGTTAGGATTTTGCGCCCGCCTGAAATATTTTGCCGGTCCAAGGTGGCGCCCCCTGGTCCGGATGGCGCCCCCGGGAAGGCGCCGACATTGCCGATCGGGGACACCTTTCCAGTGGGCGCCACTTCTTGCCTGCAAAACTTTTCAGGTGGGCGCAAAACCCTATCGGTGGGCGCCGATTCTCGCATTCTAGGGGGGTGGGAAGCGACATTTCAGGGGGCGCCATTCAACTTTCAGGGGGTTGCCATGACCATTTCAGATGGCGCCGAGGGTCCATCCTAACCCCCCCCCCTCCCCAGATCCGTGTACGCGAGGTGACGGAACTAGTGATGTGGGAGGTGACGGCACTGGTGAGGCGGGGGTGACGGCACTGGCAAGGCCGGAGGCGGGAGGCGACGGTGTTCGTGAGGCGCGAGGCGATGGATAGTTGGGGGGGGTGGGGGAGACCATGACGCCGTAGACTGCACATCGGCTCATCGAACAGTTGAGGCATCTCCTCCGTCGATATATCGCCGGTGTCACGTTCACGAGTGTGTCGAGGACTGACTGAATCAGAGGGGGCCACCGCTGTTCCAAGGAGCCGCCGCAGGCCCGGGTTAAGCATTGGCCACCACTGGCCCGGGTTGGGCCACAGTTACCCAGGCGACTACCGTTGCCGCACGCCCAGGTGGGGAAGCCGCCGGCACCGAATAACTTCTCACAATGCGGCGACCGGCAAGTTGCCACGCAATCTCCAGTAGGCGGCAACTCCATCGGCCATAGCTTACCAAACATACATAGAGGTTGTAGGTCAACATGGTGAAATGGGCAGTGTGCGTCTGTGAATTTAACACACGCCCCGCAGGGGAGGGTGAAATTCGCTCCTCCTGGTTTTTCCAGATAGCTCAAAAACGAAGAGACACAGAGCAACGAAACTTACGGTACCTTATTCCTAATCAATTTTACACATCTGACCAATTTTTTTAATTTAAGGTCATGTCTGGTCAAGGAGCTATTCAAGGTCAAGTGACCCGACCTCAAAACCTAAAATTATGAGTTTGAAGCGGTGCCCAGGGAACATCAGCGAACCGATCACTTTGAAACTTCCACAATATGATAAAGTCATTAAGGTCTACAAATCTGCTATCTCGGAATTTCTATATTTTTTACCTAAGGTGGGGTCAATTTCTTGGACACCCCATTATAAGTCTATGGTGAAAAATAGAATGGGCTCGTTTTCAGTAAATATTGCATAGATAAAGCTGAAAATCCTCAAACCGTCTATTCTTACCACGATCTTGAAAATTAAGTTGAGTTTTTAACCATCTGACCTCTCAAAGGTCATATCAGGTCACGGGAGCATAGAGTGATTATTTGGCCAATAACTTCTCATTGAATTGAGATAAAGCTCCCATTTTGCTTGCATTGTGCTTATATTGTCACGGGAAGTCGATTGATATACAACATGACGATACCGGGTCACTCTCTGACCCTGACCTAGCTCGAAGTCAAGTCATTTTCACTATTTGACCTAGGAAGGTCATATTATACATCATTCGAATCACAGCGATGAGAGGAATCCAATGATGCATAAGTATTTGCTCTAGCCCCCTGAGGGCAGATCTAGAGAGAGAAACGTACACTGCTCTGTTGTAAGCCTATGGAATCTTCTTTGACCTATGCTGACCTCAATATTGACTTGACATGAAAATTCTTCGTATAAAATCGCTTCGTCTTCTCAAGAGCTTTCCAACACCACCCATAATTTTCCTTTAGCTTTCGTGGGGACCGAGATACGAAGGGGGGCGCGTCATGCAAGAGACCCCAGCTGGGCATGTTGAAATGGTACAAGAATGGTAAAAACAGTGTACCTCAACTTCCCACTCTTTGCATAGAATCGTACCATCCACTGTATTTTCCTGGAGTAAATATGCTATAAATGTCAGCTGTAGATGTCTAATGTGCAAAGCCAAGCTTGCTGAAGCATGTGGGGTTGATTCACCCAGCATGTCAACCTCAAACTTTGGTTCACATCACTAGAAGCATGGGCGCCGAAAGCGGGGGCATCTCCCCTGTTGGCCAACCAAAAGGATGCCCCTTCAAATTTTTGGTCCATCGCCATTCATGCTGTCAGGTACCAAATATGCTCAAAATTCGCCTTCCCAGGTCAGCACCAGCTGGGGTCTGTCCCCCTGTCAAAACTCTGTGACGGTGCCCCTAACTGGAAGGGGGCGCCGATGTGAGGCATCATGTGACTTGCTGATGCATGGAATTCACAAATGGTACCAAACTTAAGCCTGATACTGCACCACTTTAGAGCTTGATACTTTTAAGGTATCAAAGTATGAATCCCAATAGCATGACAAAATGATCAACACCAGGAAACTCCTTTAGTTACTTCTTAGTTATCTCAGGAAACCCAGTATCTTTTTTGGTAAATCAGCAATGCAACCAACAAAGCTACGCCATCTTATTATGGTGAATTAGCATTACTGCCTGTTGGTATATTTTAGAAACAGGGATAATCTGTACATATCCTGTATTTCACTTGGAACCACCTTGAAGCCAACCTCTTAAAATGACAAGAAAAGCCTGACCTGGCCTGAAAAGCATATATAGCTCTATTTCAATAATAAACGAAGTGTTTTGTATTGCTCAGTCCACAAAGTATGGCAGCAGGCCAGACGAGTCGCACCAGCCATCTAAAATTCTCACACCGTCAGCCACCAAAAATTAACACCAATCTGCCATATACCAGGGAGAAAAGCGCACTCATTCCCACTCACACGATGCAATGCTACCTCTCTTATTAGTTAGTTAGTTGAGGACTTTTTATAAGGCCCCTCCTATGTCTTTATAACCATTTAGCCATTATTTGTTAGGTTTTCAGTGTCACCTTCCTCACATCAGTCTCAGAAATTTGCACCAGGTTGATAAAATTTGCACCACTCACTCCTGTCGCCAAGGGCACTAGCACCGACGAGATATCGTCAAAAACGCCATACTTTGCGCGCTAGTGTATTGCTAGTTGCATAGCATATATACCCAAGAAAACCTGAGAAACCAGGATAAATTATAATTTTCCAGTAGCGCCCACTTCAAGGTGAAAACCGCTTACAGTCCAAACACCCATACCCTGAATTAAGGATACTGGACGTCACCACTTAATTTTAATTTGAAGAGATGCTCAGACTAGAAATAGCGGGGAAAACATGCAGTGGGACAAAATTTTGGACCAAATTGTTTGTCTTCAAATGATACTGCTCAAAAAATTCACCCAAAAATTTAGCAAGTCTCAAACTTTGGGTGGATCCACGCATTAATTGTAATGAGAATGCAAAAAACATCATTCAACCCCAAACATTTGGCATAATACCTACCCTGATTTACATTTAGGGATTCCTCTGCCTGTCACCCTTTGTTTAGGACACCCCTGCTCGTATGCGAGTTGGTTACCTAGGTAATACACTTTTTCTCAATGTAATTGGAACCTTGCCAGAGTATTACACAAGCAGACGTTACCCTAGTCCCTACTCCTTTTGTTTTGAGCTTATTACACAGCTAATATAGAAACTTAGAGAAAAACGACAAATAAATTGAAGCGACTGGGTAGCAGGAGCATAACTGATGCAAATTTCACTCATTATACGACTTATTAAAGTTGAATTTCATTCTTTTTAATTCCGCAAAACTCAATACAGAGCGCCCGGCGACTGTGAAACATTGCCAGATGTGCCAGATAATTGACTCAATAAATTCCCAAGACTCTTGTGAAATTCCGACAAATGGCAAGACTTGCCGCTAGATGGCAGAATGTTTTGGCGGTTGGCGGTGGCGCGAGGTTGTAAGTGTTTGGTGCATTGGTGTTTGGTAATAATTTGAGAAGGGTAGTAGGGTAATTCCTCCTCTGTATTCTCTCTTACCCTGGGTAATACACTGAACTGCTGCGGGTTAATTTGTATTAAGCGTTTGAGTGTTAATGATTCGGTGACAGTGTGTAAATAAATTAAACTTCTTGCTCGGCCCCATCCCTTACACGTATATTTGTGGTATTCTCCTGTTTTTTCCTCTTGCTCTTGTTTTGTCTGTTTACTGCCTAACTGTTGTGTTCTGTTCTTGTTTTTGGTTTCTTTTGGTTTCTTCCCACTAGTGCCCTAATTTGATCTCGCTGAACGCATTTTGTCTGTGGTTTAGATATATCCTGCTTTGTTTATGTGTGTTTAAGCTAGTTTTGTTTTTTTAGTTTATTTGTTTTGTTTTGTTTGTTTTCTAGTTTTTTGGTTTGATTGCTTTGCTTGAGAATGTTGTTGAGTTTGATTGGTTCCTGCTTTGATTAGGTATTTGTCCTTATTTCTTATATTTGTTCTTGCTTCTAATAACTAAATATTTTCTTAGATTCAATATATTCAACATATGTGGGACCTCTACATATCTACTTATAACTTAACCTTATTGATTTTTGTTGTGTCCCATTTTGTTTACTTGTAACTTTATTTTGCTCTTTTAACTGTGTGTTGGCATTATATTTGTTCATTTTTTTCATTTTGTTCTCTAACGCCCATCTTACTTTGTTATGCTGTTATCCTGTCAGTCTCTGTTTTATCACTTTTTCTGTTTGTTTTCTCGTTCCATGATTACTGTTTCTTTGTTAGGTTTTTATTATTTGTTCATTCTGCCTGCCCTGCACACATGCTCTTTTGCTCTTTTACACACATGCTCTGGTTGCTTACTTCCTTTTGTTTATACTATGTGCCTGTAAAGTTCTATTCTGTTGCTTGCTGTTCAGCCTTTGCTTTGCTTTGCCTGTATCTTCTTTTGCTGGTCTATTCATTTCTTGTGTCCCCCTGTTTGTATATGAAAAATGAAATAAAAAGCTGATGATGATGATGATGATAATTTGTACTTTGGTTGTATTCGTTCATTGGTTTTGTCGCTTCGAACAGTGAATGTTTCACAAAGACCATGATTGTGCAGTCGGTTGTTGCGGTACCGTTGTTGCAAGGCCTGGAGATCAATGTGTAGCTTATGTCAATGTTGATGCTGTATATTACGGCTTACATATTGCCTAGGTGTAGCTTAGGCTAACCTTAAATAAGATGTCCACTTTCCCCAGTCTGCAAAGTATGGCAGCAAGCCAGACAAGTCGCACCCGCCGTCTAAAATTCTCGCACCGCCAGCCACCAAAAATTCACACCAATCTGCCATATACCAGGGAAAAAACGCACCCATTCTTATCCACACGATGCAATGCTACCTCTCTGATTAGTTAGTTGAGGACTTTTTATAAGGACCCTCCTTTGTCTTTATAGCCATTTAGCCATTATATGTTTGGTTTTCAGTGTCACCTTCCTCACACCAGTCATAAATTAACACCGGGTTTATAAGATTGCACCACTCCCTCCTGTCTCCAAAGGCACTCGCACCAATGAGATCTCGTCGAAAATTCCATACTTTGAACACTGGCACTTTCCCCAAAATATTTTCTTTAGAGATGATACATTTTGAGAATCAGCAAGACACCCTCTTTCCATTAAGTTAGGTCCTGTAGTGCCACTGCCACTTGAACCCCGATTTTCAACGCTTACTTAACTTGAAAGTTGTAATCATGCACTGTCCATCACCGTAAATAAACAAAACACGGGAATTGACGAAAGACCATGGCAGCTGATCATCAATCAGCTTTTCAAAACCATCAGCTGACTGACAATTGGTACCTTTGTACCAGAGGTAAGGTACAGTTGCGAAAGCGTACCCAGTCTTGGCTCAGTGCGCTGCAGGCCAGCTCCCTAAATTGAGACATGGTATGGTTAGGTTAGGTTAGGTTAGGTTAGGTTAGGTTAGGTTAGGTTAGGTTAGGTTAGGTTAGGTTAGGTTAGGTTAGGTTAGGTTAGGTTAGGTTAGGTTAGGTTAGGTTAGGTTAGGTTAGGTTAGGTTAGGTTAGGTTAGGTTAGGTTAGGTTAGGTTAGGTTAGGTTAGGTTAGGTTAGGTTAGGTTAGGTTAGGTTAGGTTAGGTTAGGTTAGGTTAGGTTAGGCTAGGCTAGGCTAGGCTAGGCTAGGCTAGGCTAGGCTAGGCTAGGCTAGGCTAGGTTAGGGTAGGTTTGGTTTGGTTTGGTTTGGTTTGGTTTGGTTTGGTTCAAACTAGTGAATTTCTCTTTTTCTGATTTCTTCCCATATTTTCTACACCTAACATCACGCAACTTTCTTTTGAAATATTTGTTTGGAGCGGGCGGTGGTGTCGATGTGGTAGTTATTGTTTACATTTTTATTAAGGTCTTGGAAGTAAGTTGTCACCTGCTTAGCGATGTGACAGCTTTATTTGGTGTGGTTAAAGTTTGGATTGAATATGAATGTGGGCTGAATCTGTGCTGAATCAATACTGAACGTTTGCAGCGTCGCGCAATGTGTCTTGTTTTTGTTTCGTCTCATCTCTTCGTGAGCTCGTCGTAACTTTGCTGGGATATTGTTAAAATAAGAAAAAATAACTGTGCTTATATTTGTGCCTGTCCTTATGTGTATCCATTCATACCAGCCAGCATGCCTTGAAATAAAAGGGTTCTTACCTTGCCTGAAACCGTACCTCAGACACATCGTCGCTGCGTCGAGTGAGCCGTCCGGTACCTGGCTCGCTCTGTCCCTCTCCGACCCCCGTCACTGTTCGTCGCCCGCCGCACTAGGCATCAGTCGGTCCCGTGTGCGCTCGAATTCGCCCGTCACGCGCGCGTATGATCCCTAATAGTAGCGGTACCGCCCGTATTTAATACCCTCCGTCACTATACCGCCGCCGATCCACCTCGTCGCCTCTAACTCGTATCGAACTCGTAGTCCCGCGTGCGTGCGCGTCCGCGCTGGTCTGTTTGCGTCCGACGCCCCACCCACCCCCCGCCCCTCCGCACTCATCGCGCCTTAACCCCGGTGCCATCCTCTTCATGTCAGTATCCTCTACTCTCCTCTTGCTGTATCGTGCATATCTTTGCGCATGAATGAAGGAATACATGTTATGGAATCAAGTGCGTGTTATACTTTGATTTGTGTCTTATTTCATAGCTAAAACATTAAGGAACTGTCTACAGTTAAGAATGAACCACCTTTTTGTGATTTTACGCATGTTTTGCACTTGGACGGTTATATGTAGGTGCGCCGTAGCTTATATGTTGCCTTGTCTATAAGAACAGTATTTATCTAGAAAAATTCCAGTATAGGTATGGTGATGGATGTGTATAGGCAGATTATGCCTCTTAGATCCCAGTATGCAAAGTATGGTAATAGATCAAATAATTCACTCCACCCATGTACCTACATATATTTTTTGTTTAAGATTTTTGCGCCCCCGACCTGGGGACAGTTCTTCACATTTGCATCACATATACACTCACTCACACTATGTACGCGGCAGATGTATTCCATTTTCTTTGCATCCTTGCGGGACAGTCATGCCCGCGCGCTCCCTTTACATGCCCCACCGTATGATACGGTGGAGCTATCCCGATTTCTCGGGCCCGGCTGAGCAGAGGACTGCTCTGGTAACACAAAGCGAGGCCATGCCCTCGGTGGGCGCCACCGGACCGGTGGATCTATTTAAAGGCTGATCAGGCCCGTGCTTCCAGTAACAAGGGCGCTGGTTGGTCAGCGAAACTCCTGTGTCAAGGCAAGCGCTGCCCAGTGTACTGCCATCTGGGTAGGAGGCGGTCGAGGAAAACGCTGCCAGAGGTCAGCTTTGATCCAGGGACCTCCCACATACAACAGCGACGCTTTAACCAACTGTGGCACCGCGGTGTTACCTACATAGATCGATCACACCATTAACTAAATAATTCACGCTAAACTGTGGAAAATTATCACCACTCTCACTGGTGTTGGAGGACGCTTGTATCACCAAGATCTCCCTGAGAGTGCCATACTTTGCAGCCTGGCTCAAATCCTCACATTTTTTGTAAAAGAAGACTGTGTATTCTTTAAAAGGAGATAAACGAAAAAACTTTATTGTTGTTTCCTGCTTTTTTAAATATTGAGTGCGAAACTCAATTAGTTTTGTATCTTTATCAAAATTTTTGGAGGTTATTCAACCATTATTGAAATATGTTAATGGTACCAGTGAAAGGCTGAAACCTGCTGCTCATCTCTTAGTTTTCAAGGGTTATTTAAAGTTCAAAGGTAATTATTTTTGTAATAAAAATGTCCTCTCCTAATTGTATTTCAATTAATTTTACATAGCCCTAAAAACTACAGAAGCAAACGGATGAATCAATTTGCCCTAAAATCGAACATAAAAGATTACTCAAGTCTTCAGCCCTTTTCACCTCAGGTCTTCAGTCGTTTCCTACAAAATTCCCAGGTTTATGAAACTTTTGCTTCAGGTCGTGTGACCCCAGTATGAAAATTTCTAGGCTTCTGATTGGTCAACTGTGATTTCTTTAAAGTCCTTTATTCCTGTTCAAAGAGTTTTTATGTTGTTTTTCTTATATAATTTTTTCTGTGGTAGTCTGAGGTTCTACACCACTGTTTAGGACAGATGTGACCTAGTTCTTAGAGAAATTGATGGTTATAGCCGAGACTATGTCATTTAACCGATGGTAAGAATTCTCGACAAGTTGTGTAAAAATGTTGACTTTGAGAGCGATTTATCCCTCGCCCCACCGAGTGCCATCGATGGCCCCCATTAAGGTTTTTTGGGGATAGCAGAAAAACGATGACGCTCAGCATCGCGGTTGAAGACTCTATCTCTCACCCCATCATTTTCCCACCTTTCTCGAATTTTTTTCCTCCGGGTCACCCAAGGTCAGGTCACTATGCGAGGTCAACCAAGGTCACCTCACTTCAACTTTTGAGCTCTATAAGAGCCACATTTCTGAATCGATCGATTTGAAACTTCCTACACTTCATGACCTCTCCAGGGTCTACAAAATGTATATCCGACATTTTTCGATTTCGTGACCTAAGGTCAGGTCACGAGGTGACCTCTCCCATTGGAAAAGCGTAGGGAAAACTGTCTTATGATAAAAGTAACAAAAACGATTGCAAATGCTCAGCTTGCTCAGAAAAGCGTTCTTTGGACCCTTTCACGGATCCCAGGGACCATATTTGCCCTTTGAACTCTCCGAGGTTATGCAAGGTCACCAGAGTCAAAAACAGAATTTTGGCTATGACTGTTGACTTAATTAAGCTAGAGCGCTGAATAAAAAATCATTGTGTATGTCTCGTCACTGGCTTTCATTTGATATACGGCAAGGTAAATTTCTGACCTTTCGTGACCTCAGGTCATATTAGATCACGAGGTGACCTCTGGCGGTCAAACCACCGGCGGGAGGTCAATACGTTCCACATAATGGAAAAGGTCTGGTATTTTTCTATCAAATGTACTAGATCTTAATACCTCGAATAGCATAAGAGTTATGCCCAGTTTTCTTAAGTATTGCATATTTGAGTGCAAATAGCCTATCGTGACCTAACTTGACGTCTGGAGGTCAAACCATTGACCTGAGCGCTTAAACATGAGAAGTAATTTCTTACTGAATTTACTCGAGCTTTCTAATGCACTTTGCATATTTACGCTAACCCCCATATTTTCGGAGTTAGAGGGGGCCATCGATGCCCCCTCAGTGGGGCGAAGGTGGCGCCGGACCCCCGGTGGGGCGCGGGTTAAGGTATTTGCAGGCCGAATTCACACAAATAAGAATATAACTTCTGAAACAACTTTTTGTGGCCTTTGGATCTGGCCCCCAAAAATCGTGTATCTCCCTTTAATCTGTTGCGCCATTCCCCCGAACCATCTGTCTACATGTCATTTTGCATGCACCTTGTTAGTTGTAACACAGACTCCCTTGGATTTCGGTCATTTTCCTATGCTGTATTTACTCTTCTTTTCTTGATTGCTTGGATGGAACTGAGTAGAATGAGATCGGTGCTGGTTTTATTTTCTTGAGGCTCCGCATTCTAACCAATATTTGTGTGTTTTTTCAGTATTGTTAAGTGGAATAGCTCAGACAACTGTGAAGCAAGCAGCCATGACTCAGAGATCTATCACGTGAGTATCACTCAACAGAGGATTATACTCACTGTCCTAGCTCCATGGCCAAAATGTGATCTGGATTGGACTGCAAATGGAGTGTGTAACGCCATTTCTCAGCATGTCATTGCCATTACATGCCATTGTAATGTCATGTCAGCCCATGTTAAAGTGCTGGGAAGATGACAGTGGAAGTGTTTGGAAACTCCACAATGTATCCTGATTCTGATGTGATTAGATCATATTTTGACCATAGAAACTAAGTTCATGACGGTCACAGCCGCGCCTGCGTACCTGCGTCGCAGCACTCGGGAGCGACCGCGAGGTCCGGAACTGCGTCGCGCTCGCCTCGGGATCGATCACGGTCGCGTGGCGCACGGTTAGGTAGCGCGCTCTCAAACGACTTGGCCCGGGTGAGGGAACTGGTGAAGCCAGACTTCGGTCCCTGCCTGCTCCCTCCCCTCCCCCCCTCCCCCAACATCACTTTTAACATGCTGATTCCATTGCTGAGGTGGACTGCTCCTTTGTTCATCGTTCATGTTTTTTGTTAATACTATGCGGCGGTGTTCAATAAAATATGTACGGGTTCAAGTCACTAAGTCCATTACCCCTTCATATCAGTGGTTAAGTTGTTCCCTGTAACACTTCTGTTTCATTATTAAGTGCACAATGTCTTTGTCATTTCAACATGCTTCGACCATGAAAGCAAGAAGGCGTCAAATTATGGCAATACCACTGTTGTGTGAGCTCTTTTCAGTGGTTTTCGGTATAGAATAATGCAAAAATAGTTTAAACAACTATTTTATAGACCATTCTCTCAGCATGGTGCATATCTAAAAAAACTGTTCGATTTACAAATTCAAAGAGAGGGATTTAAAACTTGGCCAGCATCGGCCCAGCATAAAACTACCAGCAAACGATTCCCCAGGATGAGCTCTGCAAGGACAAGTCAAAATATCTTGCGTTCACTTGCAGCCCCGTGCTCCAGATGACATATAATCAGAACGATGCTATAAGAAATGCCTAGAAGTTCTGAAATCAGTTTATAAATTTCAAAACACCCGTCTAATTTTTTTAGCGACTGCTGTTTTGGCTGTTATCCAAATACCCGGAGTGACTGCCGACAACGAAACATGTATTGCACAAGAAATGTGACTGCTAGGTATGTCAATCTCGGGATTTGTATCCCACTATTTTCGAAAGGCCCGAATCCCGGGATTAAGCCTCGTGATCCCGGGATTCCGACATTTGTTAGAGCACTTTCAAGCAATGCCGGGACAGCAAAATACGGTACCAAAGAATCCTGTTTTGCTACATATTACAAATTAAACCATGTATGGTGAATGCCAGTCACACTTTTTCATCCAGATGAACTCGGTCGCCGTAACCATCGGAGTTCCGGGGTATCTTAGGGATCCAATCGGGAATCGAATTTCCTCGTCGTTCCCACTGTCACGGGCCGACGCAAGATGACGCTCGAGCTGCTCAGGTGACCTACGTCCCATAGTTGGCGATACCGCGATATCATATGTAGCGGGGGGGAGAGAAACGGACTGACTTCCACGGACTGATATTTTGATATGCCTTGAGGAAACACAAGGGAGGGATAGATTCTACTCTTTTCTTTTACTCTGCGTGTTAACACGCGCACTGGAGGGGCCTCGGATACTCTCCCAACTATTTTTCTGAAATGACCGCAGAACCGCTCGTAGCCAAGACACGGCAAGTAGCCACACCTTAGAGAATTTGACAGCGCGTCGAATTTGGGAAATGATTTTGAAAATTGGTCGAAAATGGTTTGGCTTCTAAAGTCGGACCTACATTTTGAGATTACCACGATCGCGCAGTCGAACCAGTTTGCTCGCATTGGATACGGAGTGGTGACGTCACAGCGTCATATAAACGGGATGGTATGTCAAGGTCATACCAGCAATTTCAAAGTCATTGGCCCCAGTGATTCCGGTCAGCTGACATGACCTAGTCTGTCGTATATTATTCAGATCAAGGGTAAGGTCAATCCTCATTTCCTGCCCAAGGTTTGCTGTATTGCTACTTTAAGTGTGTACTATGTGGAGTATACCATGTTGTGCCGTCGTAGGTCAATGACTTTGAATGGCCTTGACCTCAAAATTGAAGGAAATATTTGCGACACATCCTCTATGACCCTGGCCCAGCTTTAGCTCACTCCCGGCTTTTTCCTCGCATAATCAGGGCATTTCCCAACAGGTCCCAAGCATGGCCAAGATTTGACATTTATGACCTCGTTTGACCTTCACAGTATAAACCTAGGTCAATGAAAGTTGGTTATGATGTAGATAACCATACCCCCACCCACCCCCAATCGGTGTTTTTTAAGCCTCTTATTTTCCGATATCTCAGGGGGACCTGCCAGCCCCCATCCTGTGCGCGTTGGTGTCGGACCCATCTCCAGTGCGGTTGTTAATAATTACTCGAATGCTGGTTGTAATAGAACATTCCCATGCAGCAAAGGTGTTACAATTATACCAAAAAGCTGGCTTAGAAAGAAAACCCAAGCTCAAATACACATATATGATGCCTCCCGTTTTGTTGTTCGTAGTGACGCTTATAAATTTATGACAAACCAAGATGGCTGTATCGTTGTTTATGGATTACATGTTCATTGTTTGCAGTGTTTCAAACTACAATTCGACCACAATTCATGGCGCCATGACAATATCTGCAAAATATATTACGGACATCTTGGGCTGGATTGAGTTGCTCTAAATGCCCCTCTTTTCACTGTCCTGATCACGCCCATGTAAAATAAAACCTATATTTCAAATATCATTTTTGTGCGCTGTTCAATTATCTGTCAAATGAGCTCTTTTGTCCAAAAATCGGGTGGAATTTGCGGTATTGCGAAGGAGTTTTCCACGAAAAGTAGTATTGGCCACAGATTTTGGGGCCTATGTGCGCTGGCCCGTCGCTGTCCTGCTGCTGGTCCTCCGCGTGGATGACCTCCAACAAGTACAATCGATATCGTCTTATAAGCCATTACATTTCATTCCAGTAGGTTCTGGCAGAGCCCGTGAGGTTGATACTCGTGGCACCCGCGGAGTTCTGGGACCGGGGTCAGGGATCTGCGACCCTCGCTGGAATCTGCACCCTGGCTTCGTCCCGGCCTCTGCCCCTCACTTGTCGCGAGTCGGAACTGGAAATGTGGTGCTGTGCTCGTGCTGATGAGCTTTCTACTCGTCAGGACATTGATAATGCTGGATTTCGTTTGACATGTTTGTGCTGAATTCAATGTATGGTACCACTTAGGAAAAGCTCACGGGTAAGGCTGGAAAAGTCTATTTCCAGCTTTTAGCTTTGGCCTTAGGTACATTAAAATGGAAGTATGTGTGGAAGATCGGCCCCTTTTACTAAAGATTCTGTCTTTTTCAGATCATTCTTCCTTCCAAAGGCTAAAAAGCCAGAAGAATCAGATGTCAAATGCCCAAGGACACCTAAAAAGTGAGTGGGTAAGTGGGCTGGTTTACATGGAGAAGGGCAGTAACAATAGGTTAATGGAGAAGGGCAGTAACAACTACCCAGCAAGTTACCGTATTATGCTGTTGTGTAAGCGCCAATGGGTGACTAATGTATTGTGTGTGATTGGTTGTCCGGCTCAGTGGCCTGGGGTCAATTTTATCCAGCTTGTTACTTGCAATTTAAATCTGTCTGGTCCTTTATTCTCAATTCTGCGACCAAAATATGTGTTTTTGTGTGGCGTTGAATGTTACCATAGACGTTAACTCGTTAATATCGGGCGCTTGGCGTGGTCTCTCGGGTGCCGGGGCGTAACAGAGGGTTCTGGGTGCCTCTCAAGTATTGTCGCAGCTTGCTGTTTCTCAATGGGCGCCCTCCTCTGCGCCGCCCAGCTCCAGCTCCAGCTCCAGCTCCAGCTGGTGGTGGCTTCGGTTAGCGGAGAGGTCCCGGTCCACCTCCGCGGCCTGCAGAAGATCTGGCTGCTATGTTTGCTGGCAAGGGTGCTGATTTTCAACTCTTACTGCAAATGAAAGGGGAAGGGGTGGAGCCTGACTGAACTAGGTACTGAAAATTTAGTGTGGATTTATTGATTTAAGTTTATTGTGGATTTAGGTAAGGATGGCAGAACCATAGTGTGATTGATGGAACTATATTTCGATGGCTTCACTATTTTGCAAACACGGCTTTAAAAGGCCTACAACAGGAAATTCCTCACGAGAATGCCATGTCTTCTCTACCGGTGTCAGTCTCCAGCGTCGGCTCTGTTGCAATGTCTACAGAGAGGCCGGGAAGGATGGCAGCTTGTCTGACGAGCCGGACGGCGACTCGCCTATTAAGCCGCAGAGGAAGGGCAGACTGTATATCGAGAGCGACTCAGAGGAGGAGAGGTGAGGTGGTTGGAGGTAAAGGTGACCTGAATTGGCTTGAGAACTCTGGTTGTGAAGCAGGCATTGTGGTTTGGTATTGCGTCAGTGAATTGTGATGATGACTTGCGTTTGAGATTTCATGAGGCATAAGCGAGTCCAGGATTTTTCATCTGGGGGAGTGTAAGTTTTGGACGATGCAACCTGTCTAGGGTCTGGGGGACGCCAAATCCTGCCGCCGGGGCGCCAGTACTCGCATCCTGGGTGGGAAGCGACGTTTCATGGGGGCACAAAGGACATTGTAGAGGGCGCTAGGGGGTGGGGGGGTAGATAGGTCCCATGCTTCTGGATCGGCCTAATGTTATGGGTATTTTTCTCATAAAGTTATTCGAGGTAGTTTGAGGACATGGTGTGCACTTCTGTGTGTTCCGTGGTATTGATCCGAAGCTGGGCGTCTTTATTTTTGCATTTGCTTTAAACGGTTCCGTAGTATTATGTTTCAAATTTTAGCATTTCCAATTTTGTATTTCTAAATTTTAATCATACCGGATATTTTTAAACTCTGCCCTCATTCACTGGATCGCTTACATGGCAGCTTGCTTTCATGGTTGGTTGAAGCTGCTTTGATGTTACATATGACACACTTCCTCCGGGAAGTCGCTTACCATAAGATAGTCTCTGGTCCGTGATCCAAAGATGAGCTGCATTTTTCGATATCCTAAAGTGCTACTTCTTATTATTCACTCCTGACGGTACATTTTTGTCTGATTATGGCAAACATTAGTGTAGGTGTCTCTCTATCGAGCTGGATGGGGCATAGAGGGTGGTTTCCGGTAATCGATGTTGAACAATTTCCCAAAGCTGATTTTTGCGCTAGTGCTCTAACGGGGATTTGAAGCGCCAGTTGGTCGCAGCGTGTCTAAACAGTCGAAAGACCCAAAACCTAAAGACAAAGACCAACAAGGAAGCGCCTTGTAGCGATTTGCTGAAGTGCAGGTCTGTCCTCAGTCCGGCAGCCAGGCCTCCGGCGGCGGCTGGTACAGGACGAGCTGCGACAGCTCCGGAGAAGGCTTCCGGACCGGAGAAGTCTGCTGCTGCGGCCCCGGGCCCGTCCTCTGCAGATGTCTCTTCACCACCCCTCAGAAAGACCGGTAAAACCTACAGACTGGAGGGATTCTCAGGAATATGATTTGTATGGATTTGTATTGCTCTTGTGGCTTTTGTCGGTTTTATGGCTGGCCTTTTTATGTGTTAAGCTTGTGCCTCTTCAGGCACTTTTATTCAGGTTTTTTAGTATCTATACTCTTATGGTGTATATGATATTGAATCTCTTATCTTTTCTGCTTTGCCTTTTATTGGGGGTCATCCCGTTGGCAATAATGCAGATAAATAATAAACATAAGATTGGGTGATGGCCGGGTGTGGTCCAATACCACTACCCTGAGGGATATGTAAAGACCGGTCTTTATAGTATTGACCCTTTGGACCCTGTGTCGGTCTATATTGGGTCTGTTCTTAGGTCACCAGGGTTGTTGTTTCCCAGCCGAAGGACGGCGAAAACGTCTTGTCGCTTGTTATCACTTTGCCACTAGCAGCCAGGTTTCCAACAGCCAGACACCAAATTGGTCCATACATTCATATCGTCATGTCCCGATTTTCGTGTGTTTCACACCACAGCTCGGTGTAGTGGAAGACGAAGGAAGAGCAGCAGAGGGCTTCAGCCGCCGCGGCGGGATAGGAAGTGAAATAACGAGGCCAAGGATGCTGTTTCATCTTTGCGCAAATTTAGCCGAACTTTGGACGTCTGAGACACGATGTCGAGCACTTTGATGTAATCCAAGTCTCTAGTGGCCCAAAACACCTTCTTCGCCCAGTGGAAAAAGTATTGGTTCATCTTCCGATATCAGATGTCAGATGAAAAACACCAGAAATCCCGGCTCTGATAGTGGTATATGAGCATAGAATGAACATTTCTCTGATCAAACCAATTTTGCTGTTTCGGTAGATAGAGATCGGCAAGATGGCTTATATGTGCCCATTTAGTAATGTTTTTATTTATCTTTTCTATGTCGTTTTACTAATAAAAATGTGTTCTTGTTCTTTCTCTGTTTAGCTCGAAAGACCGCTGGCGGAAACAAATCCCTGGAGAACGCGCAAAAGAAGCGACTGGAGAAGCTGAGAGCAAGTGTTGAACGTGATGTTCAGGATGAGACCGATGCAAACTCGACAAAGTGCGCCGCTGAGGACACCGTTGGCGCCACCGAAAACAAAGCTGAGGTGGAGAGTCCTAAATCTGACACCAAAGAAAACGTACAGCCCGATCGGGACTCGCTCACTCACATCGGTGAGAACCCTGCTGACAAGACGTCTGAAAAGGCGGACCTGGCCTCAAAAGACACCAGCAGCAGTAAAGCTCCCTCCACTAAGGCTAGCAGTAAGGCGAAGACGGCGAAAGGCAAGCAGAAGGCCTCGCCCGCTGCGGGTAAGGCCAAGACAGGGCGGAAACGGGCAAGCAGTGGGGACCCGGGCCAGAAGAGAGCCAAGAAGAGGTCACTGACATCTAGTGAGGAGACCGCGAAACAGACGGAGGGCATGGATACAGGAGAGGGAGGGAGCGAAGAGAAGGAGGAGGCGGAAATGAAGAAAGAGGAGGAAGAGGGAAAAATTAAAGAGGAGAAGGCGACGAAAGAGAAGCCGGCTGAATGTAAGTGTACTGGAAGGCATGTGTCTAAATGTATGAAAGGTAACCTCTTGTTTATTGTCAAGGGAGATCTGCTAAATGTTTAACGTATCTGCCCATGCGTGTTACGTTGGTATATTGAGCATTTTGGGCTGCAGAGTAGTTAAGGCAGTTCTAGGTTCAACACTAAGGTAGGAAATGAGCATGGGCCAGTTTTTCCGAGCTCAGGTATGTTGTGGGCCTGGGTTTTCTGTGGTAGCGTTGTTCCTTAAGTTTTTTATGTACAGTTATCACCTGCTGATTGTGACCACCTGAGTATAATACCTAGTCGGTGCATCACTGACAAAAATCCTACCTAGACAGCCAACTCCCCCAGCTGCTGCGGTGCTGGCCCTGCCCATTGAACCACCACTTTGTCACCCAGATCATACGCCGATATAAGGATTTAATACATGCACGCCGATGGCATACCGTCCATTTGTCACCCAGATCAGCTGATTTTAGTGGTTCAATTGGGCACGGTCAACGCCGCAGCGGCTGGTTGTCTATTCTATTATTGATATCAGTGCTTAAACCAGGGTTGTGTCTCGTAGTGGAGTCCGGTGCCACAGTCACAGTAGAAGCTAGAGTTGACTGGGGTAAACTAGAGCTGGAACCCCACTCTGTCCATATCTCAGCTCCCTTCCGGCAGAGTGAGC